>WOXC01002941.1:0-192608 GCA_011680675.1 Gymnobelideus leadbeateri | reverse complement strand
AGTAATTCAGTATGTGTTGTACATGTCTAGCTATGCAAAACATTATCATAGTAGATATATTGTACAAGGCTGCTTATAATTCCCTCCCACTCCTCCCACCCCCCACCTGGTCCATTGCCTACATGATCCTGTCCCTCTTTTATAGTGGGTACTTCCAACCTCCCCTCACCCCAAGGATGCCCTCCCATCCATCATCCCTCCTCCCATCCCCCTTCCCCTATCCTGCTGCAGGTTGAGATATCCCATTTAGTATGTATGTCATTTTCTCCCTGAACCAAATTCAATGTGAATGTGGTTTTGCCTTTTTAGCCTTCCTTATTCTCCCCCTCCTTTGCGCCCACTTCCCCTACATGAGATAGTTTACCCTACCATGTCTCTCCCCATCTCCTCTTGCCACTTTCCTCTCTCACCTCATAATTTCATCCCTTGAGTACTCTTCCTTCCCAACAAAATCAACCTATGCCCTCTATCCATATATAACTGTAACCATAGACACACACATTCACATATGTATTCGTATGAACACACCCCCTTCTTCCATTATTTTCATAGTGGGAAAGATATCATCAGTCACAGATATTGCTTTTCCATATAGGAATGTAAATAGTTCAACTTTGATAAGTTCCTTTTGATTTCTTTTCCCTGATTACCTTCTCAGGCATCTCTTACTTCTTGCGTCTGGATGTCAAATTTTCTATTCAACTCTAGTTTTTTCCTCAAGAATGCTTGAAAATCCTCTATTCCACTGAATAACCATATTTTCCCCTGAAACAAAATACTCAGTTTTGCTGGGTAGGTGACCCTTGGGTTCATTTTCAGTTCTTTTGCCCTCTGGAATATCATATTCCATGCCCTTCCATCCCTCAGTGTAGAAGCTGCCAGGTCCTGGGCTATTCTGATTGTGTTTCCACAATATTGAAATTGTTTCTTCCTGGCTGCTTGGAGTATTTTCTCCTTGATCTGGGGATTCTGGAACCTGGCTATAATATTCCTGGGAGTTTTTTAGGGGGGGGATCTTTTTCAGGAGGTGATCGGTGGATTCTTTCAACCTCTATTTTGCCCCCTGGATCTAAAACATCAGGGCAGTTTTCCTTGAGAATTTCTTGAAAGGTGATTTCTAGGTTCTTTCCTTGATCATGGCTTTCAGGTAGTCCAATAATTTTTAAATTGTCTCTCCTGGATCTATTCTCCAGGTCAGTGGTTTTTCCATGAGATATTTCACATTGCCTTCTAATCTTTCGTTTGTTTGGATCTGCTTAACAGCATCTTGATTTCTCATAAAGTCATTAGCTTCCATTTGCTTCAGTCTAATTCTGAAGGAATGAATCTCCTCAGTGAACTTTTGAGATTCTTTTTCCATCTGGCAAATTCGACTTTTTAAGGCATTCTTCTCCTCATTGCCCTTTTGGGCCTCCTTTGCCATTTGAGCTGGTCTATTTTTTAAGGTGTTGTTTTCCTCAGTCAGGCTGTTGACCCTCCTTTCATACTTTTCCTGCATCCTTCTCATTTCTCTTTCCAATTTTTCCTCCACTTCTCTTATTTGATTTTTAAAGTCCTTCTTAAGGTCCTCTATGGCCTGCAACCCACTCATATTTTCCCCTGGGGCTTTTGGAGCAGGACTTCTGACCTCACAGTCCTTTTCCTGCTCTATGCCCCCAAATAGGAGTCTAGGGTTGCATTTTTCTGTTTCCTTTGCCTTGGCATGTTGCCACTTAATTGCTTGACTTTTGGGCTTGTTGCCACACTATGGCTTTAAGGCCAGATAGAGGAATTTTCGTCCCGAACGTGTGGGGGGCAACTTCCGTTTCTGGCAAGCTATAAACCCACCCACAACTTCCACCCTAGATCACAATCCAGATCCAGGAGGTTAAAGCAAGAGCGATTACCCCCCAAGACTGATCGCTGGATCTCCCCACGATTTGTAGGCTGGGAGCCGGAAATGCCTCTGAAAACTACACAGTGGCGTGTCTCCTCAGCAGCTTCTAGCCCCCAGGGGAGGGAGCTGACGCATTCCCCCAAATACAGGTCCCAAAGTCCATAGGACACTAACCTCTTACTTTGTCCTAGGCAAGTCTATGTTGATAATTCTGGCGTCTCCACAGTTCCTGGTGTTCTGGGGTTCCTCCAGCCGGCTGCTGGCCCTGCCTCCCTGGGGCTAAAACCTCGGCTCACGTGGACCTGGGCTCGGCTAGGCTCCTGCGCTCTGCGGCGCTGCCGGCTCCCAGACCACTGCGCTGGTCCTTCCTGCAGGGTGCTGGGCTGTCCTCAGCGGGAGGTTAGCTTCTCTGTGTCGTTCTGTGGGTGCTGGGGCTCCAGAAGATTTTCAGAGACCTTTTTTACATAGTTTGTGGAGAATCTGGGGGCAGAGAGGCTTGGAAGAGCTGTTTCTACTCCGCCATCTTGGCTCCACCCCCGAAAGTCCATTATTTTCTAAGAGGGGCAGCTACGTGGTGCTGTGAATAGAACACTGGCCCTGTAGTCAGGAGGACCTGAGTTCAAATCCAGCCTCAGACACTTGACACACTAGATGTGTGACCTTGGGCAAGTCACTTAACCCAATTGCCTTGCCTTCCCCCTTCTGTGCATATGAGGTGTCTATGTGTATGATATACTCATATGTATAGATACATTTTACATGGTGCAGTGGATAGGGCACTAGATCTGGAGTCAGGAAAATGAGTCCAAATCCAGCCTCAGACACTTACAAGCTGTGTGACACTGGGCAAGTCACTCAATCACTCTGTGTCTCCTCCATCTGTAAACCCGCCCCCCCCCACCCCATGCCCAGAGTTGTAAGTAAGGATCACATGAGATAATATATGTGACACTCTTTGCTAATCTTAAAGCCCAATATAAATACTAGCTATTATGAAAATACACATGTAGATGTGGTATAAGCAAGTGGACATGTAGGAAGATCAGCTTGAGGATAAACTACATAGAAACAAAATTCAAAGAAACATTTTCAACATATACTTTTAATACCTATATGATTTATAGAAGCACTCACTTCTTCACTGACAAATTTCCACTCTTGTTTTAGCTCTTCACAGTACAATTCCCATTCTTTAGCATTCTCAAGCAAACTCAGCCATCTCTCCCACAGGGCTGACACAATTTTGAGCAGATATATGCTGTCATTTTCTGTACACATAAGTCTCAAACATCTGAAGTCTTGTCGTAGCTTCATTAGTTTTTCCTGAGTTGAAACAAGATCTGCCACAAAATTCTTTAAAAAAAAAAAAAGGCAGATATTGAAGACATTTCCCCCCCTTAAATTTATAAAGCCAACATTGAAAGCAAATTGAAATGCAATAAAAAAACTTAATTTTAAACATTTCCTAAATATTATAAGATCAGTTATATTGTCCTTTTTAAAGCTTCATCTTTCAATAAGTTAAAGAATAATTTCTGAGATAAAGGGAAAGGACTTAGCTTTCAAATAACATGGGGCAAAGGGGGAGAATTAATAAGATATGACAGTTTATATTAATGATAATTAATTTTCCAAGGAGAAGCTAATCATGAGAGTATATTTGATCAGACTGGCTTGTTCTATATTTTGTTGGATGGCTAATCTCCATGCTATGTGCTACACTGGTCACTAAGGCTGCATTTGTATTTCTATAGCTCTATGGAAGAAGATTTAGTGTCTTTTCATTCACATTCTAAGACCACCCACATCACCATATTAGGTCTAACTTTAGAAAAATTCTAAACTGTTTAGAGAACTAATAAGCGTTTTAAATAAAATCTTGAAGGAGACAACATATACACACACCCACACATGAATTTTACTATATGTAATGATACAGTGTGTATATACATATATATATGTATACACATACACACATGCAAAAAATAATTCAACATGACTAAGAAAAGGATATAGAGAAATAATAATTAAACACATAAAAAAGCAAAACCTACACAATTATTTCAATAGATGAAAGAAAAACTTTAAACAAAATAAAATATTAATGTGCATTAAAAACTATGAAAAGCATAGACACAGGAGAGTCTTCAATATTATCAAAAGCATATATTTAAAAGTAAGTTAGCATTGTTTATAGAGGAAGACTTTTAAATTACAAATAGGAGTAAAACAAGAATGTTCCTCTTGCTACTATTTGTCTTCATTCTAGAAATGCTGCAGTAGTGACTGCAATAAGAAAAGAGAACAAAATCAAAGAATAAAATAAGTACTAACAAAGAAAAGGCAAAATTGTTCCTATTTGCAATTGACACTGACATTGAGAAAATTGGGACAATAATTTCAGTAGAATAGCACAATGCAAAAAAAATACGTAAAAATAATCAACATTTCCATGCAGTACTACTAAAATTATAAGAGAAATTACATTCAAAATAATGACAAAATGCATAAAATACCTACAATAGCACCAGCAAGATTTCTATAAATACAGCTGAAAATTACTCTTTATAGAACTAAAGGGAGACTGGAAGAATTGGAGAGTTTATGACAGGTCATTGTCAGGGCATTTCAATGTATTTTTTTTTAATGATACTACTTAAATTAAGTTATAGATTTAGTATTATACCAACTAAATTACCTAGGGGACATCATAGGAAAAAAACAAAAGCAAATTGATTTAGAAGAACAATAGGTCTAGATACTCTCAAGAAATTCTAGTGTACAAGTGAAGAAGGGAGAGCCCTGCTAATTCAACAAAGGTTTGTTAATGTGTCAGTTGTTGTGCTAAGGCTGATCTTTAAAAGACAAAATGAAACAGTCCCTACCCTCAAAGAACTTATTATTTGGAAGAAATAACTTGAGTATGAATAAGTAAATACTTTCATAATACTTATTTCTGAGGGACCAGTATTAAGGGCATTTTGTTAACCTTGGATCAGATTTCTAAAAGGCATAATGTAAAGAAGAAAAGAGTAGGGTAGAGACACTGGAGGTGCATGACTATTCTACTCGAAGCTATATAATAAAGCAGTAATGACCACAACTATTTGATACTGGTTAAAATACAGAAAAGTAGATAAACAAATGTAATATAGTAAATAAATAGTAGTATAATAATAGCATATATAATAGTAGCATATAGCATAACACAGTAGATAAAGTAGGTAAATAAATAAAATATAGAAAAGCATACCAGGTAAGCAAGAAATAGAAGCGATATAAACAATAGTCTAGTGTTTTATAAACCCCCAATAATAAATTTTTAGAAGGACTCCCTCTTTTTTTTTAAAAGAATGGGCAGAAAAACTGGAAACCAATTTGAAAAAATTGTGATTAAACTAACATTTTACATCATATATCACAATCTTAAAATAGGTACATGATCTGATTACAAAAAGTTTTGTTATTTAAAAAATGAAGGTAATAAGATCAAGTGCCTTTCACAACTATGGGTAGGTGATGGATTTGAGTAAATAAGTATTAGTGGACCATATCATAAAAGAGGAAATAGATAAATTTGACTATATAAAATTAAATTTTTTTTGCATTAACAAAATCAATGGAGAGAAAAAGAAAAGAAAATATAGGATATGAAGACTACTTGTATCAAGTTTATCTAACTTAAGGTCTGATTTTCAAGATATGAAAAAAATTTGATACAATACATTCATCTAGCCCAGACTTTGGAATACGTGCACATTAGATACTTCAGAATCCAACTTACCTTGCTCTGTTCCAAGCGTTCCAAAGCTTCTCTGTAAGACATTGGCTCTTGGGAAATGGATTGCTGAAGTCCCTTTTCCACTTTGTTCAAGTTGGCACAAATTTTTTGTTTGATTTTATTGTAGCTTTCATAGCTCTTTAGGCACCTAAACATACATAATTGGTAAAGAAAATGAGTTCACTGGACAGAAAAGAAAGAATTTGAGACATTCAGTCATTACAAATTTAACAATGTAAATCTTCTCTAAGAGTTATGGAACCAGTTCCATAGCCATTGTGTAAGTCTATCTCCCAAAAACAATCAGTGAATAATTTTTCATTCAAACATTTTCAACAAGCATTTATTTGTTAAATGTTAATCAAATACAGGGAATATAAGGGAAAAAAATAAAATAATTCCTGCCCTCAAGAATCTTGTATTCAATGAGAGTTGAAGGAGGGAGGGATTAATATGTACATGGATAAGTGCATTAAAAATGCAGAATCATTTCTGGGAGAGAGAGCAATATTAAGTGGGGAGAACTGAGATAGGCCTTTATACTTTATAGTAAATGATACACGAAGCTGAACCTTGGAGGAATTAGGGATTCAAGGAGGAAAAGCATTCTGGCATGGAAGGAAGCTTGTTCAAAGGAACAGAGAGACAAGAGATGGACTGTCATGTAGTTAGAGAAATAAGTAAGCCATTCTGACTGGAACACAGAATAGGTGAAGGGGAGAAATGTGCCACAAAGGCAGCTAGGTTGCCCAGTGAGTAGAGCACTGGACTTGGAAGCAGGAGGACTCATCTTCCTAAATTCAAATCTACCCTCAGAAACTTAGTAGCTGTGTGACCCTGGGCAAGTCACTTAACACCATTTGCTTCAGCTCCTCATCTATAAAATGAGCTAGAGAAGGAACTGGCAAACCACTCCAGTGTCTTTGCCAAGAAAACCCCAAAACAGGGTCAGAAAGAGTCAGACAAGATTGAAACTACTGAACAACAACTGTGTGCCATAAACCAGATTAGGTAAATTGGAGCTGAATTGTGAAGAAATTTATGTCAAAGAGAAAAGGTATGAAGCCCCAATCCCAAAGCTTTTGGATTGAGAAGGATTATATTACCCAAAGTGTACTCACTTACAAATGAGGTGAAAATAAAAGAGACAAAGCACTTTTCTACCTGTTAGAGTGACATCGTGTTTATAAAAGCTTAGTGTGTTTATATAGTGCTTTCCACATAGAATTAAAGGCCTGGGAACTGGATGAGACTTTAGGACATCATACAGTCCAAGGCAGAGGTGTGAAACACATGACTCATGGGCCACATGTAGCCCACAGCACTCCCAAGTGCAGCCCAAACTAGATTAAAATGGACTAAGGAAGTATTTGTCAAAATAAACAAAAATACAATTAAACATAGATAATGTTAATATGTAGCTTTCTAAGTCAATATGTGGCCCACAGAGATCCTTATGTTTGGTTTTGTGGTCCCCATTTCTATTTGAATTTAATATCAGTGGTCTCAGGGTTTTTAATCTTTTTGATGTCCTAGCACCCTCTGGTGAAATCTATGGGCCCCTTCTCAGAAAAATATGTTTAAATTCATAAAATAAAATACATAGGATTTACAAAAGAGGCCAATTATATTTAAATCAATATTGAAAATCTTTTGAGTTTAAAAAAAGTTTTAAAATATCTTTTAAGTTTACAGATGCCAAGTTAAGAACCCCTGATAAATCCTTTTATTTTGCAAATGTAAAACATAAGGTTCACACAAGGGAATTTATTTAACAAAGGTCATACAGGTGTAACAAGCAGCAGAACCAAGACTGCACCACAAGTCTGCTGACTTCAAATCAATAAATATTTCTGAATACTTGAACTAATAAATTTAATGCAACAGAAAATTTAATAATTAAATAATTTTCTTTCTTTTTTTGGAGGACAATTGGGGTTAAGTGACTTGCCCAACATCACATGGCTAGTTTTGTGTGTGTGTGTGTGTGTGTGTGTGTGTGTGTGTGTGTGTGTGTGTGTGTCTGAGGTTGGATTTGAACTCAGATCCTCCTGACTCCAGGGCCGTTGCTCTATTCACTCGCCACCTACCTGCCCTGAAATAATTTTCTTTATTGCACTTGATACTAAGACTTCTTCCCAACATGACCTCATGAGTTTTTTAGCATTAATATTAAGTGTGATCAGTTTTGAGTTATAAAAATAGCTCCATTTTTACAGTACTTTACAGTTTCAAAGCACTTTACATACATTATCTCATTTAAGCTTCACACAAACCCTATGAAATAGTACAAGAGGAAGCCGAGACATAGGGAGCTTAGGTAATTTGCTCAAAGTTACAAAACTAGAGGGTGGCATAGCCAAGACCCAAATCCAGATTTTCTGGCTCTAAGCCCAGTAAGCTTTCTACTTGATCATGCTGAGTTGCCAAGAAAGAATAAAAGATTCATAAAAGGTGTGCCATATTCTATCCAGGAATGTGCACACCATTTTATTAAAATGGCGAAGTTTGGAATATGCAAATACAAACAGTAGACATGGCCTGCATCATAACTTAGAAGTATTTGATGCCAATAAAGTAAATCATTATTTCTATTTTACTTAAAGGAATGGAAGGAAGTGATCAAGGATAGCACAGTATAGTGGAAAAAGGGGAGGGCTCAGAGTCACAGGACCTGAGGTCCAATCCTGGTTCTGCCAATTACTCTCTGTATGCTGCTGGGCAAGGCTTACCTAGGCCATGTCTTGCTCAGCTCTAGGCTTCTATTGCACTTTCAGGGCTTCTCCACCTGAAATATGCCGTCTGTCCCCCTCCTTTAGAATGTAAGTGCCTTAAAGTCAGGGACTGTCTAGCTTGCTTTTGCTTTTTTATCCCCAGGACTGAATGTGGTACCTGATGCATATTAAGTGATTGTTAAATGTTTTATCTGTTAGGTCAAGTTAAGTGACTCTTTGGACCTCAACTACCACATATGTAAAATAAGAGTTGGGCTGATGAGCTCTAAGGTTCCTGCCAGCTGTAAATCTATGATTTTTAAAATGATAAAAAATAACAACCAGTTATTTTACATATTTTATATATAACCACCTACCTCTCTAAGTCAGCTTTCTTTGTTTCAGTTGATTCCTTGATCAAGGAGTTAGTCTTGATAAGTTCACACAATACATGCTCAAGTTGCACTTTGGCTTTAGGACTGGTTACGTTTTCCAGCTTTGAGGTAAGATTCTTTAAGTCTATGACCAAGGCCTCAAATTCTTCTTGTTTCCCATCAGTCAACGGTTGAAATTTCCCTAGATTATCAAGATCTATTTTGTGTGAATCAACAGTGGCTTCAAATGAATTAATGAGTCCAACTGCTCTTGTGACTGCTTCATTGTAATGTTTCATATCCTTCAAGGCCTCATCAAGGATATTCTACAAGATAAGAAAAATCATATGGTAAAAATAAAAGTATAAAACACTTTAGACCCAAATGGCAAACAGATAGTAATGCTAAAACAAGAGTTATTAATTATATGTTTATACAACATACCAAAAATAAGGTCTTTCCTTTCTCGGCCAAATCCAACATACCACATTATATTACATTGATATGGCACTGTATATGGCTTATGCAGTTCTTTTACAGAGTCCATGATCTCACTAATACATTCCCATTTTTGGAGGTAAGAAAAAGAGAGTTCTCAGAAGGGTTAAGTTGTTTGCCCAGTATCATAGCAGAGCTATGAGACTACCCAGTGCTACTATACTTTTCATGACTGTCCCTTATCTTACAAATTATATACTGCATTTCTAATAATATGGATCAGATAAGTGGTACACCAGGCAGAGTGCTAGACCTGGAGATAGGAAGATTTAACTTGCTGAGTTCAAATCTGACCTCAGACACTTAGTACTAAGGTAATCCTGTGCAAGTCACTTAACCCTGTTTGCCTCAGTTTCCTCATCTGTAAAATGAGTTGGAGAAGAAAATGGCAAATTACTCTAGTATCTTTGTCAAGAAAAGCTCCAAATGGGGTCACAAAGTTAGACAAGACTGAAAACAACTGAACAACAACTAAAATTTCTAATATGTTTAGCAAGAATAATATTTTATAGAATTTGTGAAAGTCATTTGTACAATGGACAATTAAAAAAAATCTCAATGTTTCTAAAAACAATGTGATTTGGTAACCTAACATGTACATTAAAATAATGTAAGTGGGTTTTTTAAAGTGTTTTCTATATTGGATTATGTAATGGATTTATGAACTTGGATAAAGTTTCCTCACTTGTATACACAACTGAGGAATTATTTTAAAATATAATTCAACCTAAAAATAAAGCCCCCTTTACTCTAATAATAAAATATTAAAATTAATCCAATAATTCAACAAACATGTATTTGGCAACTATATTGTGCATTTGCCTGGAATGACCTCTCTACTTCCCTTCCACGTAATAACATCCTCTTTCTAAGAATAAACATTCTCCAAGACCCAGCCCAAATCCAAGCTATTTCATGAAGCCTTCCCCAAATTCCTCTGCTAAAGCTGATTTGCTATGCCTCTGATCTCATAACATTTATCTCTTCTTTTCTGCTTGCCATAGTCTGAACTATATGTGTACTGGAGATGCATGTTATGATACAGAAGCAGCAAGTCAATGTACTAGAACGAGCACTAAATGTATGGCCAGAAAACCCTGGTGGCGCTCTTTCTAGTCCCAGAGGGCATCATCTCCTCTGACCAATATTTATCTATTTCCCTTACAGCCTGATGTTCATGCTCTCTATCAGAACAGGTACAGCACTAACGTAAATTATTTGTTTTGCCAGGAAGAAGCTGGATCAACTAATTGAAGAGTTGTAATTAAATTAATATAAAATTCAACCTATTGAGATTTAAAAATGAGGAAGGAGTATATATTGTTGTTCAGTTGTGTCTGATTCTTTGTGGTTTCTTTGGCAAAGGTCATGGAATGGCTTGCTATTTCCTCCTCTACTAAATTAAGTCAGAGGTTTAGTGACTTGCCAAGGGTCTCACTGTAAGTGAAGTGTCTGAGGCTCAATTTGTACTCAGGTCTTTCCTGACTCCTAGCTCACACTCTATCCACTGAACCACCCAGTTGCCCTAGGTGGGGATGGGGGTATGGGTGGGGGTGATGCTACCCTAACCCAATTTATTGACCTTCCTTTAGCCACTGTATCTTTTCTTTATCTATAAGGGAGGTCACCCTTCCTTAAAGGTAAAACAAAGAACTATAACCACCATATCACACCCAATGAATTGTAAATCGATGCATCAACAACCTTATAGAGAAACATACCTTGCGTAAAGCAATGCCTGTGTTAAACTGTATTTGAAGATCTTCAAGTTCATTCAATTTTGTTTCCAAATCCCTGGTTTCATGAGGGTTATCTTCTTGTCTTGGATCTTCTTTGACAGTTATAGTTTTGATATGACAAAGCTCAGCCATAACTCTTTGTTGAAGAACTTCACAGTTATCCTTTTCTTCTTGAAAATATTTTATTTCCAATCCAAACTGTAATGGTTGTTGTAACTGAAAATTAGCCTTTGTTAGAACATGCAATGTGCGTTCCAGTTGGTCTTTGAAATCCTTTTCACCAACAGATCGGGGTTGGAAATTTTCAACCATATTTTGAAGAGATTTGTGCAGCTTGTCATTTTCTTCCGCAAGGAGCTTTATCTGTGGTATCTTTTGTTTGAAAGATTCCTTAAAGGTTTCATTGACATTTAACAGATCTATTGTCTCTTGACACAAATGTTTAGCTTTTTCAACCCTTTGACTCAAAATCTGGGCACTAAATAAACTACCTTCTGGAGAAAAATTGGGGTCATTTACTATTTCAGTAGTTTCTTTCTTAATTTGCAAAGTTATCATTTTCAATTCATTTAGTGATGTCTGAAGCCTTTCATTTTCTGCAACAACTCTCTCTAATTGTTTGGCCTTTTCCTGAAGTTTTGTTTTTATTTTAAGTAACTCTGCCTGTATCTTGTCAAGTTGTGAACTATCCCAGTTGAGTCCAAGGCATTCAAATATTTCTTTATGTTTCACTAGTTGTAAAATATTAGACTGAAGAAAAGAGGTTCTTTCTCTGAGCTCACAGATTTCTTCCTTAGTTCCATGATTCACTTCCCCATTCAGTAGAAGCTTATGATTATATATCTCATTTAACTCTTGTTGTAATATGTTCATTTTTTCGAAGAATTCAGTGTCAATGTCTAGTTTTTTTCTGACTTCATGACATTTATTTTGAACTAATCTTTGTGTCCTCCTGGCTTTATTCTTAAGGTTTCTTAATTGATCATCAAGAAACAATCGTTCAAATACATTTAAACACCTAGAGAAATCTGTGGCCTCCTGGAGATGGGTTGAGATGACCTCCTCACTCATCTGTAGTTCCTTTTGAGAATCCTTCAGAGTAACAAGTTGATGGTCCAGGTCCTCCTTTGAGAAGGATGTTTTGGTCTCAGGGGCAATCAATACTTCCTTTCCTTGGAGAGAACTCTGCACTTTTCCGATTTTCTCAAAAAATGTGCTTCTCTCTTCCAGTTTGGACTCTAATTGCTGAGACATTTCAGTGCATTTTGAAACAAGTGTCTGGTTTAAGTTTTGCAATTCCTGTGAAAAACTATTTAAATCAGTAGCTTCATATTGGTTCAGATCAGGAATGACATCTTTAGTTTCCTCAACCAAAGAGTCTATAATTGGCTGCTTATCCAGAACCTCATCATGCACAGTCTTGTGTTTTCTGATCTGTGATACAATATTACCTGGAAGGAGAGCAGCTGTCTGCTCCAGGCCAACTAATACATTATTAGCCCACAAAATAGCTTCTTGAATCTTTTTCATGGTCAGGCAACTTTTCAACTGACTGTCCTTTTCTGCTGTTGATGGCTCCAATGCTTCTAGCTGTTCTTGTAAATTATTTATTGCATTTTCCAATGTCTTCTTTTCTTTCTTTCCCCAAATTCTTTTCATCTGATACTCGGCCCTCCCTTTTAAAAGTGAAAAGTTATCCTTAGCTAATTGAAGCTTTGTGGCTAAGGACACTGGGCCTTTATTTTCCCCTTGCTCTGATGGAGGGTTCAACATTTGCTGCTGCTGCTCTTTTAGTGAATTCTCCATGTCCTGGATCTTACCCATCAGGCACTGAAGTTCATCCCATTCAACTCCTTGTTGAGAATATTTCTTTTGAATCCATTGTTCCACCTCTTCCCAACAAATCTGAAGCTGCTTAACTTGGCTTTCTGCTAACTTCTTGTCCATGTCACTTAGGTGACTCAATAAGTTCTCCTGTTTCTCTTTAAATTTGTTTAAGGAATCTTTCTCTTTATGTACTGACTCCAGGCATTTTTCTAGTTTCTTCAGATGCTGTGTGCTCTCCAGAGAGGCACTGTCAAAAAACAAAAGGATGATTGGGGTCATTAACATTGATTGCACAATAAATGGGGACAAGTTGCTACATGAGTATGCAGCTCATCTCTTCTAGTTGTTTAGCCCCTTCATTCTATTCTCAAAGATTGTCAAAAACAAGTGGGTCATAAATAGTATAATTCAACAATAACTTAACTTTTATTCAATAAAAATTTTTTTTACTTGATTTGTGTGAGGGACATGGGCTGACCAAATATACAATGTTGAAAACCCATAGAGTCCCATTCTTTTCATGCCATGTCACTCCCCAGAGTTAAAGGTTGAATGAATCCCTCTTTCAGACCACCAGGGAAAGCTATTATTACCACACAAAGAGACTTAAAAGAACAAATTTTGTCTCTGTCTCTCTCTCCTGTCAGTTTGCTACCAAAGAATAATGGAGGTCACTTTCCCCACAAAACTTCCAACAGAAACTACTATACATACAGAATAACTATTAGAACACAGATACTCTCCAAAGTACTAAAGGATGGGTTCAGATTAAAAAGGAAACCTATCAGGGTGGCTAGGTAGCACAGTGAGTGGAGCACCGGTCCTGGAGTCAGGAGGACCTGAGTTCAAATTTGACCTCAGGCACTTGACACACTTACTAGCCATGTGCTTTGGGCAAGTCATTTAATCCCAATTTCCCTCCAAAAAGAAAAAAAAAATTAGTGGGTGGCTAGGAGGCTCGGTGGATAGAGCACTAGCCCTGGACTCAGGAGGACCTGAGTTCAAATCCGGCCTCAGACACTTAACACAAAAACTAGCCTTGTGACCTTGGGCAAGTCACTTAACCCCAACTGCCCTCCAAAAATAAAAAAAAAGGAAACCTATTCTGTGCTCTTGAACTTACACTTTTATGCTTTCTTTTTCCATTGATAATGCTTTCATTGATGATTTAACAGATAAGAGGTGTTCCTGGAAATCTTTGATAAGAGAGTATTGTCTTTCCTTATCCTCCTTCAAGGTAACCAGTGCCTGAAGAAGTCTGTCCAATTGGTCTACAGAATGTTGTATATTTTGAACATCCAAAGCACTGCTTTCTGCATTACTGGGCAATATGACAGATTCCCGAGATCCAAAATTAGCTTTCTTTGCTTGCAACTGCTCATACAACACCTAGTTTCAAGTCAAGCAAACAAAAGGAAATAAACATACTCCTCATCCAAACATATGGGCTGTCTTGCAAGTACACACTCATATGTCTGAGAGGCTGCAAATGTTTTTAGATGTTATTTCATTAATTCATTATGCACACTTAGGACGACTGAGGCATTAGGCGGTTTAAATTGTTTGTCTTTTGTGAGAAGAATCTACAATCGATTGCTGGCACAATGCTGAATATTCAATTCAAGAAGCAAAATTTATTAAGCACCTACTATGTGCCAGTCATTGGACTTAGGCACTTGGCATACAAAGGCAGAAACAAACCAGGCTCTGCCCTCAAGAAAGTCATGTTCTATTATTTTCTTTTTATTCTTGCATTCCAACAGATTGCTTAGACAAAGCTCTCTTCTCCTTCTACTAGCCTGAACATAAAACTTCCTTCTGTTTCTCTCGAATATAGTCACAATTATGTAAGCCTTGTTCAAATGTCAGCATATTCACCTACATTTGATTAAATAGTGAAAACAATGCAATAGAGGCTTACACAATACCTTATAGAATTATAAAGAAAGTAAAACAATGCCTAAGAACCTAATCCTGCTTACAGCTAAGTGACATAAATGGCATTTTTCAAGACCAAAAAAAATTACATAGGAAAAAGGAATGATACAGGTCAGTATACCTAGGCTTTGTCATCAAATGAATCTGTTTTGAGGATTTTACTGAAAGAAAAAGCTATCTGATATTCATTAGCAGTACCTTTCTTTAAAAAAAAGTGGGCAGATTTATATAACATTCTGATTTGTACCTAATTATATATTTACAAAATAGATTATCAGGCAAAGGTTAAATAAGACTTTTCACTTTATGCAAGTATTTTGGATGATTACCATATATTGTATTGTACAAGATAAATGATGCAATCATGTAGTCAGTGTTCTTCATATTTCCATACCTCTATCTCCTTTAATTGTTCATTTGCTGAAATAATATCCAATTCTAAAGGTTGATTTTGCAGCTCATTAACTCTCTGCTCATCTTCAGTGTTTTTCATGCTTTCTTGAGCTTCAGGAAAAAGTTGTTTTGACAAAAGTATTTCTATATCTGAATTCTGAAAACATAAAAAAGATAAATCATTCAGTGTTCTACATCTAAAATGCAACATTGACTTTTATTAAAATATTCAACTATGCTTATTTTATTATCTGAATGATAACATAATAGAATAAGGAAAATTAGGTGTTTAGAAGCTGATGCAGATTACTCCCTTTTATTTATGTCACATTTATTACAATATTCTCTACCCCAGTGTTCACCAAAGAACTGTTGATTGACATTCTAGAAAATATATCAATGCTTTCTGATAAGACTATAAAGTATACATCAGGCAGGGAACATATCTTTTTTATCTTTCTATTTCTCCTGGTACCAACCTATCACAAGTGATTTGTACATACTAGGTGCTTAATAGATGCTTACAGGAGTGATTAATTTAACAATATAATAGGAAGCAAGCTGCACATTTAAGAACAGAAAAACAAGTTATAGAAGAGAAAAAAATTACACAGTGCAAAGCTAACATATTACAAAACTCAACACAGTATGTCACAAATAGAAGAATTGTAATGAAATGTAATAAGATGTACAAATGAATGAAGGCAGGCACTATGACTTTATGATAACTTCTGTCATCAACCTTTCAGCAACAAGAATTCAGGCAAGGGTAAGGGAAATGATGCATGTTTCTGAAGCAACAAGTTTTAATTAGAATACATTAAATTTTCATAGAAGTTTTAATTAAGAAGAATTGTTTCTGTGCACTTATTTTATAGTGTAAGTTATTCGACTAAGAGACAGTATGGTGTAGTTAGTGGATGAAGATCTAGCCATGGAGTCAGAAGTACTTAGGTAAAAGTCTCCGAACTATGACATACATTGGCACTCCACTTTGCATCTGCTGCCCTGCCTTGATTCAACTCCACAGAACAACATGCTGCTCCCAGGATAGCACTTATAAACCCCAAATTATGGCTAACCCAAGGCTTGATCTATACCACCTCCCTCAGTCTCTTTTCCCCTCTGATTGGAAATATGGAGGGCGGAGTACCAAACTCTTCCCAATGCCTTCCTTTGCAGAGGGTAGAAACTTGATTCAAGTTACTCCCCTTTATATCTGCTGCCCTGCCTGGTTTCAAGAAAAACATTCTCTGGCATTGGGTACTCCCTGGCATTACATTCTACCACTACTCCCTTTCCTGCCTCCTTTTCCATGCTATCTCCTTCTTCAGATTATAACCTCCTTGAGAGCATATACCTTCTGTCTTTTCACTAATCGTATCCCCACAAATAGGACAGTGTCTGACACATAGTAAGAACTTAATAAATTTTAGTGGGTTAGATTGTTTGCCCCTGGGCAAGTCAGTTAACCTTTCTTGGTGCCCTAGATAGCTCTTTAAAGTTATGAATCAAAGAGAATATCCCAACTGGCATTGATGGAGAGAATTTCTTTATTGATCCAGTCTTCATCCCTAAGTTACTTCACTAAAGGCTTTAGGTTAGTTTCTATGTCCAAGCTACTTCATAATGGGGCACCATTTTAAAAGCATCTAATTTTAAGTTTTGCTTTCATTGGTTTCTTTTTTTTTTAACAAGTACAAAACGTATCAAGACTCACTCTTATCTTTTCCCAAAAGTGAGAATAAAGCTTATTATCTCCAAGAAAAAGAGTTCTTTGCCTGGCATCAGATAGTGTTGATGAAACAATTATAACAGGCATGGAAATTTAGATTTATAATATGTGTTTCTCTTTTTTAAAAAACTTTCATATGGAAGTTATAACTAAATGTTCATCAATAGGACCAACCCTGGTAAAAAAGACAAACTGTAGAATGGGCTACTTCACCTTTTCACTCTTATTTGAGTAACATCAAGTTAAAATTACTATCAAGGCCAACCTTTAAGGAAGAGACATTATAAAAGGCTATGTATAGCAGATAGGCAGGGACAGCCCCATTTGTTTTTAACTTGATGATATTGTGGAAGATGAGGGCTTTAGATACTATGAGTCTTAGCGCATTTCATTTAGTACCAGCTAATATCTTCTCACTACCTTACCAAACTACAGCCTAATTGTGATATTTCCTCCATATCCTCCCTTCCCCAATCCTCATGGACCATTGGTAAGAGCCTCATTTTGTCTTAATCTGGAAATGGTTCTTATTGTCCCTCTGACACCTGTTTGTAACAATCCAGTATCTGCTACATATGCCAATCTCTCAACATCTATTAATTAACTATTATGTGCCATGAACTGTGCTAAGTACTGGAAATAAAAAAAAAAGAAAAAGAGGCAAAAGATAGTCCCTGCTCTCAAGGAGCTCACACCTTAGTGACAGAGACAACGTGCAAACGAATATTTACAAGCAAGCTATATACAGGGACTATATATGACCCATATAGCTATTATCAATTATGCTAGGAGAACAACTTCAAAGTTAAGACCACCTATCATTTCTAATCACATTAAGTAAATTCATTATGCAAGTACATTTTTGTTTATACCTATATACATGTGTATATACATACACACATACATCATATAAACACATATCATATCATATTAGTTACAAGATGCAATAATTTTTAAAATACCTAAAATTTTTTAAATTGTCATTAGTCGCCTCCCTTCCAAAAGTGGTATTCCTGACTTTTCAGAAGTATCTATCATGTTGCCTCATATGAGCCTTGAAAGTAAAACAACAGTCTTTTCTTTCTGCTCTTTTTTTCTTTTGACTGATTGACACCTGTGAAAATTCTTTAATTTTCACCTCTCTGAAAAGTTTTGACATCTTTGGTACTGGCACAGATATTTTCCCCTGTATTTGTCCCCCTCCATGAATAGAAGTCTCCACAATATTTTGTATAACAAACATTCTCCAGGCATCTTCCAAAATACATTATTCTCTGACCTTCCAATTTGACTAAACTGCTTTTTAAAAGAAATGGCCAGGGGCAGAGTCAAGATGGCAGAGTAGAAACAGGACTTCCATGGGGCTCCAGCTTTAACCTCCTCCAATTCATGTAAAAGGTGACTCTGAAGAAACTTTGGAGTTACAGAATCTACACAATGACACAGAGAAGCTAACCTCCTGCTGAGGACAGCTTGGCAAGCTGATAGCAAGCGGCCAGCACAGCACTCTGGGAGCCAAGCCCAGCCCTGCGTGAACTGGAGGTTTTAGCCACATGGAGGGCCTGACCAACCATGGGGTGGAGGGACTTCAGATCACAGGCAGCTATGGAGGTTTCAAGAATTATCAACACATAGATGCTAAGGACAAAGTGAGAGGTCAGTGCAGTGTGGACTTTGGAATCCAGTAGTTGGGAGTGCGGTTGGCTTTTCCCCTGGGACAAGAAGTGGCTGAAGTGTGGCGGCCCTGCAGGCATAGCCACATGTAGCTGCTTCAGCTCCTGGCCTGCAGACTGTAGGGGGACCAAGTGACCAGTCTGAGGGGTAATCACTCTTGCTTTAACCTACTTGGATCTGGATTGTGGTCTAGGGTGGAGGTCCTAGGGTGTGTGACCAGCTTGCCAGAGCATGTAGAGGCTTCAGAGAGGACAACCAACTAATACCTTCGGCAGCTGAGAAAACCCCAGCATTTGGTACGTAGCTCCCCTGCCTGGTAGCAGAGTACTACCATGGCTAAAAACCCAAAAGTCAAGTAATTGAATGGCAACACTAGTCAACGAGGGAAGCAATGCAAACAGAGGAATTCAACATTAGACTCCTATTTTGGGGACAAAAAAGGATCAAAGCATGGAATAGGAGGAAGACAGTAAAATTAGAACTCCTGCACCAAAACCTTCCGAGAAAAATATGAGCTGGTTACAGACCATAGAGGACCTTAAGAAGGATTTTGAAAAGCAAATAAGAGACGTGGAGGAAAAATTAGGAAGAGAAATGAGAATGATGCAAGAAAATTATGAAATGAGAGTCAACAACTTGACTGAAGAAAATAACACCTTAAAAATAGACTAACTCAAATGGCAAAAGAGGCTCAAAAAGGCAATGAGGAGAAGAATGCCTTAAAAAGCCAAATTTGCCAGATGGAAAAAGAATCTCAAAAGCTCACTGAAGAGAATCATTCCTTCAGAATTCCATTGGAGCAAATAGAAGCCAGTGACTTTATGAGAAATCAAGATACTATTAAACAGATCCAAATAAATGAAAAAAAATAGAAGGCAATGTGAAATATCTCATTGGAAAAACCACTGACCTTGAAAATAGATCCAGGAGAGATAATTTAAAAATTATTGGACTACGTGAAAGCCATGATCAAAAAAATAACCTAGAAATCATCCTTCAAGAAATTCTCAAAGAAAATAGCCCTGATGTTTTGGAACCAGAGAGCAAAATAGAGGTTGAAACAATCCACCAATCACCGCCTGAAAAAGATCCCCAAAAGAAAACTCGTAGGAATATTATAGCCTGGTTCCAGAATTCCTAGATCAAGGAGAGAATATTACAAGCAGCCAGGAAGAAACAATTTGAATATTGTCGAAACACAATCAGGATAACACAGGATCTGGCTGCTTCTACACTGAGGGATCGAAGGGCTTGGAATATGATATTCCAGAGGTAAAAGGAGCTGGGACTAAACCAAGAATCACCTGCCCAGCAAAACTGAGTACAATGTTTCAGGGGGAAAATGGTCATTCAGTGGAATAGAAGATTTTCAGGCATTCTTGATGAAAAAACCAGACTTGAATAGAAAATTTGACATTCAGACACAAGAAGCAAGAGAAGCATTGAGAAGGTATACAGGGAAAAGAAATCATAAGGAACTTATCAAAGTTGAACTATTTACATTCCTATATAGAAAAATGATAATTGTAACTGATGAATCTTTTCTCAGTATGAAAATAGTTGAAGGGAATAGAAATACACACACATATGTCTATGTAGGAAGGCATATGGGCATATGAATACATATGTGAATGTGTGTATATATGTGTACAGTTATACATAGATAGAGGGCAGAGGACCAATTTAATAGGAAGGGATGATACTTTAAAATGAAATTAAGAGGTGAGAGAGGATTATAATGAGAGGAGATGGGGAGAGACAGAATGGGGTAAACTATCTTATATAAAAATAGACAAGGGAAAATAGTTACAATGGAGGAGAAGAACAGGAAGGCAAAAGGGAATGGGTCAGCCTTATTCTCATTGAATGTGGCTTAGGGAGGGAATGACATACACACTAAATACACACTACAGGAGAGTAGGAGAGAAGGGGATGAGAGGGGATGATGGAAGGGAGGGTAGGCTGGGGGGAGAGGGAAGTTGGAAGCACCCACTTTTGAAAAGGGACAGGATCAAAGTAGAACAAGTGGGAGGTGGGATAGGAGGGAGGGAAATACAGTCTTTCACAATATATCCACTATGGCAATGTTTTATATAGCTACACATGTATAACCTATATTGAATTGCTTATCTTCCCAGTAAGGGTGGGTGACAAGGGAGGAAGGGAATGAATTTGAAGTTCAAAGTTTCAAAATCAAACGTTTAAAAATATATATGTACATATATATATACTATTATTAATATTACTTTACATGTAACTGGGAAATTAGATATCCAGGTACTGGGTCATAGAGATCCACTGTGCCCTACTGGAAAGTCGAAGGGTGTATGGGAGAAGATATGAGAAAGAACAGATTGGAGGAGGCGATATCCAGGGGGATTGCTATTTTGGGGTGGTGGGTAGGGGAAAAACGGGGAGAAAATTTGTAACTCAAAATCTGGCAGAAATGAATGATGTAAACCAGAAGTTAATAAAGCATTTGATTTGAAAAGTAAAAAAGAAAAGAAATGGCTGACATTCTTGGAAGGTATCAATGGTTTCTTCAGTTTAGAGTAATAGGCCCCCATGCTGCCCTGACTCTCTTTAAGTTCATAATAAGTATTTTATTAATATTATATTTTTCCTCCTAGCAGAAATAAAATATATCTAACAAAAGAAACCAAATATTCAGGGTTTTCTTTTTTCTTTTTCTCTAGCTCTCCTATACTGACAGTTTCACCAATTTAGATCTCAATATCAGTCTCTTTCTTAAGAGACTCTCAGTAGCTATAGAATTGAACTATATGAAAAACCCAATAAGCTATTAGAGAATAAGCAAGAAAATAACTCTGAGGGTGGCTACGTGGCGCAGTGAGTAGAGTGTCGGCCCTGGAGTCAGAAGGACCTGAGTTCGGATCCGGCCTCAGACACTTAACTCACACAGACAAAAACCTAGCCGTGTGACCTTGGGCAAGTTACTTAACCCCAATTGCCCTCCAAAAAAGCAAAAAAGAAAGAAAATAACTCTGTCTTGTAGAGTGTAAATCACAATAGGGAAAAAAAAGGAAAACCAGCCAAATGAGTTCTTTTTATCTTCTTTTAATGGTCAAGTGGGAAACCAACACATACTTACTACCTCTTTCTCTGTAAATCGATCAAGAACAGTTCAAAAGCATTTCACAATAAATAAAATTAAAAATAATTTTGTACTAGAATAAAATCTTCACTGATATTTGGGATGTTTTGACCAATAGTCACCATTTTTCTGGCTAGTTTTATCTTTTGTAGGCCCAGATAGAAATATTTGATAATAAGTATATGATCATAAACTGGAAAAGCTTTTAGAGGGGAAAAGGAGACAGGAACAAGTATTTCTTAAGTACCTACTACTCAATACTTTGTACCCACTGCCCAGGCATTATGCTGAGCACTTTACAAATATTATTTTATTTTACTCTTACAACAACCCTGGGAGGTATGTGCTATTAGGATCCCCATTTTATAGCAGACGAAACTGAGGCAGACAGAGATTAAGAGTTTCATCCAGAGTCACACAGCTAGTAAGTTCCTGAGTTATTCAGTTCAATCCTCTCATTTTACAGGTGAAAAAAATTGAGGCTGAAATTGTCAAAATGGTATTCCACGTCACCCGAAATATTCAACTCCAAATCCAATATTCCCTCCATTACATCATGCTGCTCAAATGTTCAAGTCCTTAGTTAATAATCCAACATTTTAGATCTTTTTTGGGGGGGAGCAGGGTGAAGGGAAGGCAAGGCAATTGGGGTTAAGTGAATTGCCCAAGGTCACATAGCTAGTTAAGTGTCAAGTGTCTGAGGTTGAATTTGAACTCAAGTCCTCCTGACTTCAGGGCTGGTACTCTATTCACTGCGCCACCTAGCTGTCTCTTGTTATTTTTTTTAATCTCAAACTGTCTTGAGATTTTCAATGGCAGGCAGTGATCAAATGACTGTGACTCTTACAGTCTTACAGATTGTGACCTTATGCCACTGCAGCTCTTATAAACAGTGAAATAAACTGCATAGATGAACCCCTGACTTTCTGTTAAAGAATTTTCATCATGCAAAACTCTATCATTATGTGTAACAGCTTCAGGCTCAGCTTCAACTAGTTTTTTCCCCTTGCTGAAAAGTCAGCATGCATGCATATTTGTAACTTTCTGTAGGTTTTGTGTGTGTGCATGTAGATAGATAGATAGATAGAGATAGATATAAATAGATATAGATATGTGTGTTTACATATGAGTGTGTATTGTGTGTGCATTGTGTGTGCATGAGTGTATGCAAGTGTGTGCAAGTGCTTGAGTATATGTGTGTGTGTGTGTGTGTGTGTGTGTGTGTGTGTGTGTGTGTGTGTGTGTGTGTTCTCTTGATAGAAAATCCCTTTCTCTTGAAGTTTCTCAAAGTGACTGGTCCAAATTAGTAGCTTTTCTTTAAACTGGTCACTAGAAAATAATAAATTTTGGTGTTCCATCAAACTACCTGTGAGATCCTCATGAAGGAAAAAGATACATAATAAATTATTCTGGCCAAAAGACCTTAAGAAATTTCTATTTTTGGCAGTACGAATCTGTTTTCCATTTTTTCCACCTAAAGAGAAAGATATATAATAAATTGTATAACAGTTTTGAAATGCAAGGCTTCGAAATTCCCCAGAGGATTCTGTACATTAGTTTTTAGAAACATAAAACTGAAAGCATAAGCTTTGTACAAATACATAATCATAAGCTTTAAAAAGAAAAGCAATTTTTATAATTACTGTTCTCTTTAGCTCTACCAAAGCACAGTTTAATTATATTATCAACTCATGTTCCTCAGAAATTTTAATTTTCTTTCTTTTTTTTTTTTGCTTTTTGGAGGGCAATTGGGATTAAGTGACTTGCCCAAAGTCACATGGCTAGTAAGTGTGTCAAGTGTCTGAGGCCAGATTTAAATTCAGGTCCTCCTGACTCCAAGACCGGTGCTCTATTCACTGAACCACCTAGCCGCCCCAAATTTTAATTTTCTTTAATGTTTTCACTACAGAATATGATTTAGCCACCTTATAAGATGGTGGGGAGGAGGTCTCTTTTTCCACCAGTTCAGACTGGGGCATTGGCTTTGTTCCATGAAAGTTTCCTACACATTACACCATTTATTCTGAGGAAAGACATCACTTCTAGACTACACACAGATAATCTAAAATGTATGAAAATCTGTAACTCATTATAATAATTATTTAAGGTAAATTTCTTTTGTGACTTAAGCCAATAGCTACTTAACTTAATTAGGATCTCAGTCTCGTATCATGTCTCCCATTTAATTTTTCCCTTTAGCCCTCTCAAAAAGTTATTAAATTTGGCAATTGCTTCTATGATCTAACAATCTGAAGGTCCTTAACTACTTCTGAAAAAATTACTTGCATACAGGAGGCCCAATCCAAGTCTAGTTCCATAAGTAAAGGAAATAGCGTATGAATGTGCTACATGGAACTGTAGGACCCCTTCTTCCAGGGGCACATTGGTGTCAGCTGGTACTGGCTCATGAGAGTACATTGTTAAAATTCCAGAGTATGGAGCATTTATATCTCAGAAACTGGCAAATGCTATAAATTGGGACTTGATTTACTGTTCAGATGATTTGTCTAGACTTATGAAAATGACAGAAGAAATGTTAATAATGCAGGTTAAACTTAAAAGTGTGCAGGGGATACAGCTGTTAGACATTTCCCAGTACAACCATGTTTCCTTCCCTCCTTTTCACAAAACAGCTTCTCAAGAAATTGTTGGCTGGCTTAAAGAAATGAAAACTGGAATGGAAGTGAGGGGATCCAAGTTCAAGTCTCAGATCTGTGATCAACATTTCTGGGCTTGTTTCCTAATCTAAAAATTATACTGGGTTAAATAATATCCAAGTTTCTTACTAACTCTATAATGCTATGTCTTGATTATTTGAAGAACTTGGGGCAAGAATATCAAATGCACCTATACCAACATTGTACCCATGAATAATATTATAATATGACTTAGGCTATTCAACTTAACTACTTGCATCGTTCATTCTGTACTTCTATACATCTTGAAATTACTTTAGACAAGAGGAAAAACATAAGTAAAGAGTCAGGAAGAAGAGCAAAATGCAAATGTTTGAGCTATATGGCTAGGATTATGATCCAACTATTTCTTTTACCATCAAATGTAATTTATAGAATTGCCAGTGCATATGAAAGTACACTAGACATGCTTTTAGTTTACCTCAGAAATTGAAAGTGTTTTTCCAGTAACTGGTTCCCCTTGTTCCTCTAGCATAAAGCCCAGGAGTTGTTCCTTGCTACTCAACCACAGTTGGAAGTCTTGTACAATTCTCCTGTAGATCTGGTCATTTATGTCCATGGATTTTTCCAAGGATGCCACCTTAAACATCACAATTGCAAATGTTCAGAAAATTTGTTCAAAAGAATAAAAAAAAGATTCAGACTTTCTGAATTAAGCCCTCTGACAAGGAAATTAAAGATGTAATTACACATAAAAGGCAAAAAAGCAATTATGCCATGTAAGTTGACATATGGGAAGGATAGGTCAAGAAAAATCGCTTGAGAGATGCCAACTGTAATTTTGCTCTATAATTATTTTTTAAAATAGTGGACCAGAAATGGAATATCTTCAAACTACCTTGCAGTGACAGAGAATAGGCAGTCCATGTTTTTAACTGCTTCACATTTTGAAGGTCTTTCATAGTAGGGAGGGAAGGCGAGAAGAGAGTGGCTTTGGCAGCTTACGAGTACTAAAAATTTGGGAGTCTATAGTTCCATAGTCTTTGAAATCATTCCAAATATACATTCTCAACTACCAGAAAAGCAAAGGAATATGGTTGCCTCTTCTCCTTCTCATACACTCTATTTTAGGATGCCCCTTTGTTATTTCTTTAAAGCTGCCCTTAATGCTTGGGAGGAAAAGGAGCAAAGAATAGGAAAAAACAAAGAACAAATATAAGCAAATCCTCCACTGCCAAACCCTCACAACTCAAGTCTTCAGAATGGTCTTTAAACAGTAAATTATTACAATAAGTGTTTCTATCTTCAGAGATTCTTAGGAGCTGTACAGTTCTAATGTCCATATGATATTTTTTTAAATTATTGCTATCTTTTGTTTTTCTCATGCCACAATCATAACCTACTATCCATTCCATCTGCTCCCTGCCATGGAGTTTCCCTTCAAACAACCAAAAAGTTAAGTAAAATCAAATATCATAATCATAACAGATACATTCTGGGGTGAATATAAAAGTCACAAAATAATGATGACTGATAACATGACATAAAGGAAAAGAAACATTTCCAGATTAACTACTGAAATTACTTAAAATAGTAAAATGATATTCCAAATGTCAAAGAGTCAATATCTTATGATACAATATTGTACAAATTGACTGGCAATCAAGTACCAAAATAAATTGTGAGGAAATGATTAATTAAATATCAAATTATTATTTATTGTTAGTACCATAGTTTTAGATCTAAGTCACTATTATGAGAATTCTGGAGTCATGAAGTCATTTGTCGAAGTGTAAAGTAACTTGTCATCAGGTCAGTCATCAGAGGATTAATTTTTTAAACACAGATACTTTTGGGAATGTAGATGAAAATTAATGCTTCTTCCTTTCAATTCTTGAGAAGGGAAGGAACAAAAAGAAGTGCTGTCTGGAGCTGCTAGGTGGCGCAGTAAGAGCGTCAACCACAAAATTGGGAGGACCCAGGATCAGTTCCAGCCTCAGAAAATTAGCACCCACACATAAATAAATAACTAGCCAGGTAACCTTGAGCAAGTTACTTAACCCCAATTGCTTTAAAAAAGAAGAAGAAGAGCTGTCCTTTAGCATATACTATTTTTGGTGGGGGTGAGGGGACGGGGCGGGGGCCCTCTGGTTGTTCCAAATCAAAGTGATTCCCATTGAGCAATACAATACAGTTTGGGAAAGCTATTTATTCTTGGACCATAGATCAACAAAAAGAACATTCCTTCCTTTTTAGAAATGATAAAATTGATTTCTCTTAGCTGCTTGGAATCTATACTAACTTTTTTCCTAGGAGTAATAGAGAAATTATAATTTTTGTCAGTGGAATCAGTAACCATGTTGAAAAAAGTATGGTTCTATGGAAGTCTTAGTTTTAGAAAAGTCAAATTTATGATCATAGTTGTATTAATTTTTAATGTGGTTTTTGTACACTTTAGAGGCAATATCTCATGGTGGATATAGGGATGGTCATCGTCTTGAAGTCAAGAATACCTAGATTTATGTCCTGTCAGTGATATATTAAGATGTGTGACCTTAGGCAGGTCACAATTTTCTCATCTATAATATGAAGGACTTGGACAAGATGACCTTCAAGGTTCCTTTTAGCTCTAAATTCATCAGTTTCTCAGTTTCCTGGGCAATTCCCTAAAGTTATGATATAGACCAGTTAGTGTTCTATAGAAGGTGTTGCAAAACTAGGAATTACTCAAATTGGTGGAATCACAAGTGGTCTGAACTGAATCAAATAAAATAATAAAATAAAATGTGTGTTATACAGGGTGTCCCAAAAGTCTTAATACAAAATTCAGCTAGAACTCAGGTTTTCCTAATGCCAATTCTACTGTGCTATTCACTAAGTCATGCTGCCTCTTATTTATATTTCAATATCAAAAGTACTTAGAGGGGTACATATCCTAAAATTGTATAAGTTTCTAAAATATTATTAAATCTAAAAATGGGATTCTGAATCAAAGTTTATAAACATGAACACTGTATTGTTGTTGTTCAGTCAATTAGTCATGTGCAACTGTTGGTGACCCCATGGACCAACTGTCCATAGGATTTTCTTGTCAAAGATACAGAAGTGATTTGGGGTGGCTAGGTGGCACAGTGAGTAGAGCGCTGGCCCTGGAGTCAGAAGGACCTGAGTTTGGATCCGGCCTCAGACACTTAACACACACAAACAAAAACCTAGCCATGTGACCTTGGGCAAGTTATTTAACCCCAATTGCCCTCCAAAAAAAAAGTGATTTGTTATTGCCTTTTGTCAGGCTATCACAGCATAAGTGACCTGCCCAAGGTCACACAGTTAGGAAGTGTCTGAGGCTGGATTTGAGCTCAGGTCGTCCTGACTCCAGGCCCAGTGCTCAATCCACTGAGGCAGCAGTTGCCTCTGAACACTGTATTACAAATTCATTTTAGTAAAGGTATAAAAGTACTCACTTGGTCTTCAGTTTCTGGTGGCTCTTTTGTCTTCAGGTCTTCGAAAGATGTTTGGATTGTCATCAGTTTTTCTTGGACAACATCTGGAGTGTTTGAGATTTGATTGTTCATCTGGTCATTCTTCAAATTATTTGCTGCAGATTCCCGCTGCCTAGAAATCATAAAAATCAGGAAGGATGTTCATTTTATAAGTTAGTCAGAGTTAACTTTAAGTGATTAAAAATTACAACTTTTTCAATTTTTAGAAAAATATAAGCAAGTGGAATTTAGCTATGGGACTATTTAAAACTGTGATACAAAATATGCAAAATAATGTTCCTCATAGTGACATCTTGTTGAAGGCTATAACCTAAGCAATCTTAAAATTAATGTATAACAGTTATTTGTTCCATTAACACCAACTTTTCTGGACTTCCAGCTGCTTCCTGGGCTTCACCACTCCTTCTAACTCCTTTCAAATGCAGACCACAAAAATGCCCAAGAACATTTTAAAGAGAACATTTTAAATTTAAGGATTTTATTTTTGCACAAAAAGTCAGAGCAAAAAACTGGGGACTGGATAATAGCTAATGCCAGGAAGAATAATGAATGAAAAGCTTATTAATTATACAACCCTTAAATATCTCTCCTTCCTCTGAACTCCTGAAACACTTTGTCTAAATTGGACATCTGTACATTTATTTACATGGCCTTACCTCATCCCTCAAATCCATTTCCTGCTACTCAAGTATGGATTTCATGAGAAGAAAGAATATCTACAGTGACTAGATACAATGTTGAATATAGTAGATACTCAAAAAATATTTGAGGGAATTCATTAATATTTTGTTTATAGATATATTTTCAGGCCCAAATTGACATCTGATCTAGGTGGGTAAATGCTAGGAAGACCTCAATTCAAATCCTTCCTTAGATATTCACTAGCGTGTGACTCTGGGCAGGTCATTCTGCTTCTCTTAGATACAGGCTCCTCATCTATAAAATGAAGATAATAATAGTACCTACTTCTCAGGGTCACTGTGAGGATCACATGAAATCAATGATATAAAGCACAATGCAAACCTTAAAGTGCTCTATATATGTGGGGGGCAGGGGAGGACAGTGATTTTTCCCCTATCATTATTTCCTATGGTAACAGATATATGTGTTTGAATTTTCACAAGACTAAATTTCAAAATTCTTACATTTCCAGAATGTAAGAAGGTTCCAGGCTTAATCAATACTCAAGATACCTGTATCCAAAACATAGAACTTTATTTAGGACATTCAATAATTAATCTTCATAGCAGAAGTAAAATCAGCACTCCACCTTGTGATTTTGATAACTGTATCATAGAATTTATAGAATTTGAGAGCTGAAAACTTCTTGGCCATCATATAATACAACTCTCTTATTTAAAAAAATAAGAAAACATCACCTTCCCTTAACTATATTCCATCTTAAATACACATATGCATTTTATTTCCTAGGAATATTATTTTTCCTTATTCTATAATGTGCACAATTAACCCCCTTCCCATGTTTTACAATACAATGAATGGTAAGACTTCAAGATCAAGACAGTTTTAAAGGGGAAAAAATGGGTGGCTGAAATACTGATATGAGGATTATGTGGCAGAGTAAGAATATAACTGTATTTGGAGTCAGGAAAACCACTTACAGATATTGGATATGTAATTTACTAACTGTGTGATTGTGGGCAAGTCATTTAATCTCTCTGAGCCAAAGTTTTATCACCCATTAAATGAAGAAGGTTGGATGAGATAACCTCTTGAAGGTTCCAAGTCTCAGGCTTATAACAGTATAACTATAAAGAATAAGAATAGGGAGAGTGGAAAGCATGGCAGCAAGTTGATCCACCAACCACAAAGACCATTCCCAGGCCTATCCCCACAGGGCAGGGATCTGTCACAGCTGGGTAAGAGACAAATTCAGGGCCCCTGGCAATGGCAGCAGCTACTCCTGGGACTATCAACCCACAGCCTGGAAATTTAAAAAGCACCTACCTGAACTTCCAGGGACCAGGAAGGCAGAGTGAATCCTGGCTGCTCCAATCCCCTCCACCCGACCCAGAAAACAGAAATTATTGCCCCAGAGCAAAATTTTAAAATAGTGAAGGCTTGGGAGTCCTAGAGGAAGGGCATAGCTAAGGCCTTGCCTTAAAATGGGTAAAAGATAGATTGCAAAGACAAAGACTCTAGAATCCTATTTTTGCAAGAGGAAAGAATCAAATTCAGAAGGAGACAGCATTGACTCTACACCCACAGCTGAAGCCTCAAGAGGGAATATGAACTGGTCTCAAGCCCAGAAAGCATTCTTAGAAGAGCTCACGAAGGACTTTAAAAACCAAATTAGAGAGGTAGAAGATAAAATGACTAATTCTTTTAAAATCAAAATAACAAAAATTGAAAAACATTTCAATGGAGAAATCAGCACCTTAAAAAGAAAAATGGGTGAAATGGAAAAAGAGGCTCAAAATCTAATTGGAGAAAATAAATCCATAAAAATGAAATCTAAACATATGGAAAAGGAGCTTCAAAAATTGAGGAAAATAATTCACTAAAAATTAGAATAAACCAAATTGAAGCTGATGACTCTATGAGGCACCAAGAATCAGTCAAACAAAACATCAAGAATGAAAAATTAGAAAAAGAAGTAAAATATCTCAATGGAAAAATAAATGATCTAGAAAACAGATCCAGAAGAGATAATTTAAGAATTATTGGTCTACTAGAAAATCAAGATGAAAAAAAGTGCCTGGACAACATCTTCCAAGAGCTCATCAAGGAAAACTGCCCTGAGATCCTAGAAGCAGAAGGTAAGATAGAAATTGAGAGAACCTACCAAACACCTCCTGAAAGAGAGGTTGAAATTGAAAACTGCAAAATGTAGACAAATTCCAGAACTAAAAGGTAAAGGAGAAAATACTACAAGCAGCCAGAAAGAAACAATTCAAATATCACAGAACTACAGTGAGGATCACACAGGATCTGGCAGCTTCTACACTGAAAGATCGGAGGGACTGAAATATGATATTTTGCAAGGGAAAAGAGCTTGGGTCACAACCAAGGATCAGCTATCCAGTGAAACTGAGCATAATCTTTCAGACAAGGAGATGGTCATTCAGTGATATAAGGGACTTCCAGACCTTCCTGATGAAAAAGCCAGAGCTCAATGGAAAATTCAATCTCCAATGACAAGATACAAGAGACATGGAAAGGTAAATAGGGAAAAACAAACACACACACAAACACACACACAGACACACAAAACTTGTTATTTAATAAGAGAAAACTGTTTACATTACTATATGGCAAGCTGATACCTGTTAATATTAAGAATTGGCAGCCTTTAAAAGGGATATAGATAAATAGAGGGAGTGGGTATAAATGAAACAAAATGAAGATTAAAAAAACCTTATTAAGGTGTGCAAAGGGACCACAATGGAAGAAGAGGAAAGAACAAAGTAGAAAAGGGTATTATGCCACAAGAAGAGGCATAAAAACATTATAGCAGAGGGAAAGAAGCGAGGGAGATGAACATTATATGAATTTTGCCCTCATTGGTTCTGGTGGAAGGAGGGAATAACATAAGTACTTAAGTATAGGACTCTGAAGAAGAGACATAAAACCTTTCATAATAGAGAGAAAGTGGGGAGGGAGAGGAGCATTGAATGAGATCTATTCTAGGCAATCTTGGTTCAAGGAAGAAATAACATACTACATTAAGTATAAAAATCTATCATACCCTACAGGCAGTAAGAGGGGGGAAGGGCTAAGAAAAGGGTGGGATGGGGGCAGTTAGGTGGCACAGTGAATAGAGCACTGGCCCTGGAGTCAGGAGGACCTGAGTTCAAATCCAGCTTCAGATACTTGACACACTTACTAGCCATGTGACTTTGGGCAAGTCACAACACCAATTGCTCTCTGAAGAGCAAAAAAAAGAGTCATATTTAAAAAAAGAAAAGGGGGGGGTGGTTAGAATGGAAGGAAGAAGTACTAAGGGGGAAGGGTAGGAAACAGAAGGGGGGCTGATAAGGAGGAAATACCGAAGGAGGCAGCGGTCAAAAGGAAAACTCTTATTTGGGAAAATTGGTGAAGGAGTCCTACCAAATTCTTTTTATAACACAAATATGGTACTGATACCTAAAACAGGAAGACACAAAATGAAGAAAGAAAATTATAGACCGATCTCCCTCACGAATATAGAGGCAAAAATTTTAAATAAAATATTAGCAAAAAGACTACAGCAATTTATCACAAGAATAATACACTTTGATCAGGTAGGATTTATTCCAAGAATGCAAGGATGGTTCAATATTAGGAAAACCATCAGCATAATTGATCATATCAACAATAAAACTAGTAGAAACGTATGATTATCTCAATAGATGCAGAAAAGGCTTTTGACAAAATACAACATCCATTCCTATTAAAAACACTAGAAAGTATAGGAATAAATGTTGTCTTCCTTAAAATAATAGGTAGCATCTATTTAAAGCCATCAGCAAGTATTATATGTAACGGGGATAAACTAGAAGCATTTCCAATAAGATCAGGGGTGAAACAAAGATGTCCACTATCACCCCTCTTATTCATTCTGGTACTAGAAATGTTAGCAATAGCAGTTAGAAAAGAAAAAGAAATTGAAGGAATCAAATTAGGAAAAGAGACTAAGCTATCACTCTTTGTAGATGATATGATGATATATTTAGAGAATCCTTAGAGAATCAAGTAAAAAACTACTTGAGACAATAAATAAATTTGCCAAAGTTGCAGGATATAAAATAAACCCACACAAATACTAGGCATTCCTATATATTTCTAATGAAATCCAACAGCAAGAGATAGAAAGAGAAATCCCATTTAAAGTTACTGGAGACATTATAAAATATTGGGGAATCTACCTGCCAAAACAAACCCAGGACCTATATGAACACAACTACAGAACACTTTTCACACAAATAAAGTCAGATCTAATTAATTGGAAAAAATATCAATTGCTTGTGCCTAGGTCGAGCTAATATAACAAAAACGACAATTTTACCTAAATTAAATTACATATTTAGTGTCATACCAATCAATCTACCAAAAGAGTACTTTATAGGGCTAGAAAAAATAGTAACAAAATTTATTTAGAAGAACAAAAGGTCCAGAATATCAAGGGAATTAATGAAAAGAAATGCTAGGGAAGGTGGCCCAGCCATACCAGATTTTAATCTGTATTATAAGGCAGCAGTCATCAAAACTACTTGGTATTAGATGAGGAATAGAGTAATGGATCAGTGGAATAGATTGGGTACATGAGACTCAGCAGTCAATGACTATAGCAACCTAATGTTTGACAAACCCAAAGATCCTAGTTTGGGTGATAAGAACTTATTATCTGACAAAAACTACTGGGAAAACTGGAATATAGTATGGCAGAAACTGGGCATAGACCACTATCTAACCCCATATACCAAAATCAAGTCTAAACGGGTGCATGATCTAGGTATAAAAGCTGATACTGATAGAGGGAACAGGACCAATTTAATAGGAAGGGATGATACTCAAAAGGTGAAATTGAGAGAGGAATATAATGAGAGGATATAGGGAGAGACAGAATGAGGTAAACTATCTCATATAGAAGAGGCAAGGGAAAATAGTTACAATGGAGGAGAAGAACAGGAAGGCAAAAGGGAATGGGTCAACCTTATTCTCATTGAATTTGGCTTAGAGAGGGAATGACATACTCACTAAATAGGGTATCTCACCCTACAGGAGAGTAGGGGGGAAGGGAATGAAAGGGGGGATAGTGATAGGGAGGGCAGGGGAGGGGGAGGGAAGTTAGAAGCACCCACTTTTGAAAAGAGACAGGATCAAAGTGGAGAACAGAACAAGTGGGGGATGGGATAAGATGGAGGGAAATATAATCAGTCTTTCACAATATATCCACTATGAAAATGTTTTGCATAGCTACACATGTACAACCTATATTGAATTGTTTATCTTCCCAGTAAGGGTTACTATTACTTTACATGCAACTGGGAAATAAGATATATAGGCACTGGAGCATAGAGATCCATCACACCCTACTGGGAAGTTGGAGCGGGTATAGGGGAAGATATGGGAGAAAACAGATCAGGGGAGGGGATATTCAGTGGAATTGCTATTTTGGGGTGGTGGGTAGGGGGAAAATGGGGAGAAAATTTGTAACTCAAAAATCTTGTGTAAAAGAATGATGTAAACTAAAAAATTAAAAAGAGAAAAAAAAACAAAAAACAAACAAACAAAAAAAGGATACAAGTCATTCCCCAATTGATAAATGGTCAAAAGGCAGTTTTGAAAGGAAGAAATTAAAGATATCTATAAGCATAAGAAAAAATGCTCTAAATCACTATTGATTAGAGAAATGCAAATCAAAACAACTCTGAGGTACCACATCTCACCAGTCAGATTGGCTAAGATGACAAAACAGGAAAATGACAAATGCTGGAAAGGATGTAGAAAAATTGGAACACTAATGCATTGTTGGTAGAGTTGTGAACTGACCCAGCTATTCTGAAGAGCAAGCTTGAACTATGCCCAAAGGATTATAAATAATTGCATACCCTTTGACTCAACAATACCACTTCTACAGCTGTAACCCAAAGAGATCATAGAAGTGGGAGTAAGACTTTTATCTACAAAAATATTTATAGCAGCTCTTTTTGTGGTGGCAAAGAATTGGAAATTAAGGGGAAGCCCATCAATTGGGGAATGGCTAAACAAGTTATGGTATATGAATGTAATGGAATATTATTGTGCTATAAGAAATGAGGAGCAGACAGACTTCATAATAACCTGGAGAGATTTATATAAGCTGATGCAGAGTGAGAAGAGCAGAACCAAGAGAAATTTGTACACAATAACAGACACAACATATGTGTGATGACCAGCTTTGATAGATTGGACTCTTCTCAGCAATGCAAGGTTATAAGACAGCTCCAAAAGACTCGTGATGGAGAGAGATGTCTACATTCAGAGAAAGAACTAGAAAGAAATGAGTTTGAATGCAGACTGAAGCAAACTACCTGCTCTCTTCTTGTTGTTTGTTTTTGTTTCCTCTTTCCCGTTGTGCATTCAATTGATTACAATCCTTCTTTACAAGCTGACTAATGTCTAATGTGAAAGCACTTGCAGATCCTACACTGATTGCATGCTGCCATGGTGGGTGGCAGGGAGGAAAGGGAGGGGGAGAAAATTTGAAACTCAAGAGATTGTGGAACTGAATCTTGTAAACTAAAAGTAAACAAACACATTAATAAAGACAAAAAAGAAATAAATAAAAGATTAAGAATAATAAATTCTGGGCCGCCATTAAATCATTAGACCCTCATACAGCATTGGTTAAATATTGAGAGCAGCCTGGATCCTTCAAAGGATAACCTTATACAATAAGAATCTAATAAAATGCAGTTAACTATCATGACAAATGCAACTTGTCTCCCAACACCAGCATTATTCATAAATAGATAAGCATAGATAAACAACCTTATAAGAGGACTTCATAATAGTTCTGATTTCACAAGTGTAATTTCCAAAGAATACAAGGTGGCATGGATAGAAATCCAAGCTTCAAGAGGGAAAGATTTGGACTGAGGTACTGACTATGACATATACTTGCCATGTGGTCCCAGGCAAATCACTTATGCTTAGTGCACAAAGGCAGCTGTCTGACTCTAAGTCAGAGTGGTCTATCTATATTGATAAGTTTGCTTAATAGGAGTTCCCTACATCAATGAAATCATAAGTTTGAGGAGAGGAAGTCCCTCAGAAAAACTGCACATTCATTTCATAAACATCCATTAAGCAAGGTTGTATATTAGTGACTCAACTAGGTATTAGAGATCTTATTAAGTAAACATGATAGAAAATAAGTATATATATATATGGGGGAAAGGGAAGGAATAAGCATTCATATAATACCTACTATGTATTAGGGGCTGTGTTAATCACTTTACAAATATCATCTCATTTTATCCTCACAACAACCCTGGGAGATAGGTGCTAATAGGACCAACATTCTACAGTTGAGGAAACTGAGGCAGCAGATGTTAGATGATTTGCCCAGGATCACAAAGCTAGTATCTGAGGCTGGTTTTGAAGTCAATTGTTCCTGACTCTAGGCCCAGCATTCATGTGTATAATGGGTATCTTCTCAATGGGTGGTGGATTGGAACTGAAAATAAACATTTTAAATGAATTCAAATAAATAAGAAACACATTATGGAACCCTACATACAGGATGTCACTATAGAAATGTTTCCAGGTATGATTTACCTTTTGTGAGTTACAAGCACCCTATCAGACTCTTCTCTGATCTTAAGCATTTCTGTGCTCTCAGGCACTAAATTTTTCTCGAAGGTACTAGGTTCAATAGTGTGATCTTCAGCATTCATGACTTCTGCATGTTCTTGTTTTAACAACATTTCTGCCTGTAAAATTTTAAAATGTGACAAGACAGCTTATTACTAATTTGAAACAAAGCAACAATGGCAAAATAAAATGCATATTGATTCATGGTACTACATCAGCATCAAGACAAAGTAAAAATAATTTCATTTGATAATTCAGCACCAAAAAATTTATAATGATGACAAAACAGACACTACTTTGGAAAAACATGCAGAGGTGGATGGAGGATTTAAGTAATGAATGTTCAAACTATCTCATAATGTGTAATTTTTTCTTTCGGCAAAATGGAATTTATGAGGTTCTTTTATATTTGATATTAAATATCAAACTTGTAAAGAGTCTATAGGTCTTCCCCATTTACAGTTCCACCTTAAGAAGTTTTGCTAATTTGTGGATTAAAAGTCTTGAAAGCACAAAATGCATTTTCCATAACAATGAATGACTTGATTAGACCATTTATGTAGTGGTTGGCATCCTCTCTGGATCTCAAGTTTCCTCATTTCCCCAGTAGGGGGTGGACTACCTGGCCTCTATGGTCTCTTCCAATTCTGATCCTAAAGACCTCAGTTTTGGACACACTGAGTTTGAGGTGCCAGTGAAATATCTAACTGGATATCATAAATTCCTAGTTTCCTTCAAAGTACAGTTCAAATGCTACCTTTCTCTTCCTCTCACAGTCATGAAGAGATTTTAATTTGCATTTTCAGGATATGAAAAAGTACTAAAATGGAATTTGTTTTGTTTCTTACACACACACACACAATTTCCATGATTATGCCTAAAAATTACTACCAAAATAAGTTGCCAGCTTTTTGCAGTATGACTACCAGAAGAGACTTTATGGAAGAGATATTTGTTTTCTTCTTTTGTTGTCAATTGTTTTCAGTGATTTTGGAATCTTCATAACCCCTTCTGAGGTTTTCTTGGCAAGGATACTGGAGTGGTTTGCCATGTCCTTCTCTAGCTCATTTTACAGATAAGGAAACTGAAGCAAACAGGGTTAAGCAACTTACCAAGATCAATTTTGGGTAATTTTTTTAAAAGCTACAACAACTAATGCTTAAAGCTTATAAATGCAAATTTATAAACTTCTTTATAGCAAAACCCAGTAAAGTCATCACTTCTTCATTCAGTAATTCCCCTCATTTTCAAAATTATTCATGTAATTCATGAACTATTAGAGATAAGAGCTGCACATCCACAATGACCAACAGGCTACAAAATGTGGTTGAGCTTAGTCAGGGACCCTGTGGCCTCAAGGCCATATGTGGCCCTCTAGGTCCTCAAGTGCAGCCCTAAATACATAAATTTAGTCAAAGGGCTATACTTGAGGACCTAGAGTTCTATATGTGGCCTTGAGGCCACAGGTTTCCCACCCCTAGAGATAGCATCATAATGTTTCTAGGTCTCAATGTGAAAATTAATGTTACTGAGATTTAAAATGTGCCTTTATAGAGAAGCAGAAAGCTCTTAGCAACTTAAACCATATCATGAAACCTCTTCTTCACTAATGTTCACCATCACATAATCTCCACACAAAGCACTTAGATGATGTCTCACCTTTTTTTTTCTTAATCCTTAGTTCCTCTGACCAGTGCCTAAGAACATTTTCCCAACACATACATCCTAAAGAGGATGCTGCTTACTCAGTATAACCTCATGCTCTACAACATTATTTCTTAACCAATATTTTCTTGTGGTTGTGAGATTTAAAGAGCTCATTTTTTACTTGGCTGGCTAGATACTTCCTGTTCTGCTTGACCCTGAGGCAGCTAGGTGGCACAGTGGATAGAGGATGGGGCTTGGAGTTCAAATCCAGCCATAGATACTTAATAGCTGTCCTGTCCCTGGGCAAGTCTATCTCTGTTTCCTCATTTGTAAAATGGGGATAATAACAGCACCTACCTCACAAAGTTGTGAGGATCAAGTGAGATAATATTTGTAAAATGCTTAGTACATACAGTGCCTCGTACATAGTAGGTGCTACATACATACATACATATATATATATATATATATATATATATATATATATATATATATATGCTCATTCTCCCCCTCTTTGCTTTATATACTTCTATCAAAATCTCTCTGGTTAGATAATTTCTTGGGTTTTTTTCTGAAGAAAGCATGGGATGTGGGGCTTAGTGAATGGACTGATGTTGAAAAAGTACTGTATAAATACTTATCATTATTCCTACCTGAACAGTTGAACTTTCTCCATTCTTCCCCTGGATGGCTCCCATGGAGAAAGTTCAACTGTTCAGGTAGGAATAATGATACATGTCCTTTCCATTTAATTCCCCAGCCTCTGAGAAAACATTTAGAAAGCCAAAAGAAAATCCATCCATCTTGCTATAGTGAATTTTTAAAAACAAAATACACTTTCTAATCTTTTCCCTATGAAAAAAAATCAGTTAACCAACTGTAGAGATTATCATAATTAAACTATGTAGCAAAAATCTTTATAATATTTTTATGTGCAATGAGAGACAGTGTGGTATAGTGGATAGAAAGCTGGCTTCAGAGTCAACAAGCACGGGATTCAAACCTTACTTCTGACACATCTGGACTGTGGGACTATGTAGACATCATTTAATCTCTCATTGCCCTCTCGGTGTCAAACTCACCCATGTGGCCAAAACTCCCTAATGCTGCACACCATATTATAATGTAATTGAGAAAGGTTAAATAACATAGATAATGTTAACAAAAATAAACAAAAAAATTAAAAACAAAAAAAAAATAAAAGGTTTTTAAAATTAATATATGTGACCCAGAGGGCTCCCTTTTATTTGAGTTTCACACCACTTTTTAAGAGTACAAATTGCAGAGAAGATGATTAGGCATTAATGAAGTAATGTTTTTCCACTAGAAGCACAGTCTATGGAATCATAGGTCCAGTTTTATAAAAGAAAGTATTTGGAATATAAAGTTAACATAGGTATAAGAGAAAAATGGTTAGGAGAATCTTTTGAAATAGTCACCTTTTTCATTACAAATTCAACAAAAAATTTGAACATGAGATTTATTTTATAAGAAAGCTGATTAACCCTCCCACTCAACCCCACCCCCCACATAGTAGGATAATGGAGAGTGGTGCCCCTATGATCTGGAAAATCTGCATAAAATTTTTTGACCCTCCCTTTGTACCAGAGAAGTCTGAATTATTACGGTATTAAAAGATAAAATAAGCTGATATTATACAATACTATGCACATATTTTGTGCATTTCTGAGTTTCTAAACTTTTCGTGTCTGTGGCTTCCACAAAACTCTCAAAAACTTTCCATTTAATTTTTTTATGCCAACCTGTGATATATCAAAACCACAATGGGGAAAGGTGCAATGTGGAGGGGATAGCTGTAGTATTTTCTTCTCTATTACCTCTTTCCATTTGTCTTTGTGAACTTGGTCCAAGGAACTACATCTAACTAAATATCAGAGAGAATAAACCTAAATTGATGACTATAAGTTCAACAGACTATTTCTAGCAAGAGGAATATTCTACCAAGAGTAGTTTTGGAAGACTTTATCTCAAACTACACTTTGCACATAACAATTATATTTCATAATTGAAACTGGAAAATTTTTTTCATGACACTCTTCTTAGAGCCTAGTACTTCTGCATTTTCACCCTTTTTATTTTGGGAATTGAAATCATAAATACTTACGTTGTTGACTTCCCATCTTTCCTTCAACTTTTCCACTGTGCCAGACTCCTGAATGGAATCCTGAGTACCAGAAGAGACCTGCTCCACTTTTTTTTTCATGGCTATTTTTTCTTTCTTCTTCATTTCAGATTTTGATTTGAGGATGTTGTTGAAACTGTTCTCAGTCTCCTGCTTAACAGATTCAAGTCTATTCTCCAAATCCTTGTGTTTACATTTAAGTGAATCTGTTTCATCTTTAATAATCTTCTGTCCCACTGAAGAGGAGTTCTGTTTGATGGATTCTGCTAAAGCTAAAATCTTTTCTAATGTGTCACTCTTTAGATTAAGGAGGGCTTCTAATTCCTAAGAGTGGGAGGTAAAAAACTGTCATGAAAAGTATTTCAATTCAATTATCATGTGTTAATTGACATTAGTAGTGACAGGGTACACTACTTCCCTGGTAGGAAATATGGAAAACTTGTTAGTCACAAAGTACATACTTGGGGGAAAAATCAAATAGCTTTGGAAGAACACCAGACTGAATCCCCAATGTCATCGTGTATAAAAGTCTAGATTTTTTTATCACAAGCATCATCCAAGGTGATACAAGCTTGCAAAAAAAAATGAAGAAGTTATTTATTAACGGCTTAGAATAGAATTATTTATTAATGGAATAAAATATTTATTAATGGAAAGAATAGAATGATAGGCTGTCCACCTGATATTTGTGGCTTCCAAAAAATATTAAATGGAAGTGGGTGAATAGATGATTTTGGAGATCGGTGAGGATTCAAGGTATAAGGAACTTGGGACCCACAAAGTACTGGGATCACTATGGGTGACTAAGAGTCCAATTTAAGAGGTTAAACTTTAAAACTTATCTAGACTTTATTAATAGACAGATCATACACTAGTCTATATAACAAAAAGAATTTACATGCATGTTTCTTGGCTCAAATAGATTGTTAGCCCCTTGAGGGGATGTCATCATAGGGATGCTCTTTTCCCCCATACCTGCTTCTTCTGGCTGGACAACCCAATACCCATTGAGAGTGTTCACGTAGCCTGGATGAGGTGAGTCACCAGCTGTATTCCTTTTAATGAGAGGAAGGTTCAATGGGCCTCACCATTTGTCCTGCCATGCTCTCTTAAGGGGCTCCAGGCCTTACTCTCTCTCCTCCATTCCCCTTTCTTCCTGATCCCTGGCACTGTTATACTAATATAAGCAAAGGGCCCCTGGACCTCACCATCTGCCCTTCCACTAAACCCTTAGGACTTCAATGCCATGCTGTCTTTTCTGGAGATAAATAAATAATTTTAAAATGGTTTATTATCTCCTCTAATTAGAGTATTAAAAGGTGTGCTTGGCACAGAGTAAGCACTTAATGAATGCTTTTTCATTTGTTCAATTCATGTTTATTCAGCAAACATCAAACACGTGCAATTTCTTTGCATCCCCAATTCCAAGTGCCTTGCACATAGCAGAGCATGTTTTTTTACACAGTAGGAAGACAAATAAATATATGATTGATAAAGAGAGAACCCAGATATATAACCCAGGTAGCATATTAGGATTGCTTTGCATAGAGTATGTTCTTAATAAATGGTTTACTGAGTTTAGCTGAGTTCTTGGAGGGTTAAGGGAAAAGAGCTCTATCTGCCTTTTAGGCTCCTGAACTAAAGATGAAACAACTCTAAATCTTTTTCATAAGACCTATTCCATTGTGGGTCAGATATTGTCTCCAGCCTCAGAATGTTGGAGAGGTATCTTATAAAGTGCTACTCTACTTTTTTCCAAAGGTGATAATGATGGAGGCCTCAGGTTTTCTGTTTTGTTTTGTTTTGTCTTTTTTATGTTAAAACTGTTCATCTCAATTCTCAGAGACCCATTCCATGTATGTTCTATATATATTTCTATGCATACAGTCAATATTTTTTTTAGTCTAAGGATGATGAACTGCTAAAAAATATCCCTAAACATCCTATCCCATAATCTAAGTAAGAGATGGTGGCTATAAGAATGCTCAGAGGTGTTCAAGTGTTAAGTGTATAGTAGGTATTGGAATATTTTTTTAAAATGTTTAAAATTTAGGAGGGGGGATTATAAATTTATCAAATTCAATTTAAGTTTTGTTTAATGACCACAAATGTGCCAGGTACAGGTAAACAATCACTCCCCTGAGGGATTTCTTCCCCACCTAACTAGGGGAAATAATTAGACATGTTTCTTTTTTAATCTGGCAATTGCATCATACCTGTAATTTTAACACCTTTTGCTCAGCTGCCTTTTCATCTGCCAGCTTATCAGGAAAACTGAGGAATTCCAGAGAGAAACTTTCCAATGTGGTATTTAAATCTGCAACCAAATCTTGGTACAGCTGGTGTTCTTGAACGTGACCTTCCAATTTCCTTACTGAATCCTAGAAATAAAACCGTTTTTAAAGTCAACATACTTGTAAAAGTAAAGTCATACTAGAAAGTAAACTTTACTTTCCTACTTAGAATACCATTTTAAAGTCCATAAATTTATGAAATTTTTACACAACATCAATTTATATGAATAAGGCATAATGGATTATCAAGGAGAATTCTACTTGTGAAGCCCTTCAGCTTGGATTCTCTTTCCCAATTCTTTTCCTCTGAGGAAATGTCATGTATGAATAAGAGGCCTGATTTTCTGTCCTAGTTCTGTTATCAGCTAGCTGTGTAACCTTGGGCAAGTTGCTTTCTGAGCTTTAGTTTCCTTATGTGTAATGTTGGTAGGGGGCAGGGGAAGAAGGAACGGTTTTAGCAGGTGGAGGGGGCAGTAAATTTAGATGATCTCTAAAATCTCTCCTAATCTCCCATATTGTAGGGCACTCCTCTTACTGGAATCATTTATACTCCATCTGATCATTTTTCTTCCTTCATTTCATTACGAAATTAATGTATTTGATGTGTAAGAAGAAACAAGTTACAAATTGTATAACCAACTCAGAGGCATCTATTATAAAGTTAAGAGTCTTAACTTACTGAGCAGCTTTACATTTGGCTACATGAAATATGAAAGATATTACTATTAACTCTTGCTCCAAAATAAGGGAGGCATTATGGTACAGTAGACAGATAACTGACCTTTGTATCGGGGGGGGTCTTAGTTCAAATTCTACTTCTTATGTTTATTATGTGTGTGATCTTGGACAAATCACTTAATCTCCATTGGCCTCAGTTTTTTTATCTTAAAAATGAGGGGGTCAGACTAGATGGCCTCTGAGGTCCCTTCCAACCTTAGGTCTATCATCCTGTGATGGTAGTAATAATCCAAGAATCTCTTTCATAAGGAACAAATTCCCAAGCCAGCTGTTGGAAGGGATAATCCCAAATTCAATAGCAACATTAATGAGAATTTCTCTACCTGCAAGAGTTTAAAAAAAAGTCTACACATTTTCAGGGAAAAGTGCTTTAATAGGATCATGTTCAAGGATCTGTGGTTTGATCAGGAGGGTCACTCCTTCACAATCCCTTTAGGATTCAATATACAGTTTTCTGGAGTTTATGACCTTGGTGATTTATCCCTAGCATTTATGGCCCTAGATTTTATCACCCTGTTTTGCAACCACATCAGAGCACAGCAAGGCCTCAGAGAAGGACTCTGGTAGAAGATGGAGAAAATAGCAACTATAAAGCTAATCTCCTTCCAATCTAACTTCTGTCTACATCTATGACATATGCATCTAGGTGGTGCAGTGGATAGAGCATTGGGCCTGGAATGAAGAAGACTCATCTTCAATGTGATCAAATCCAGCTTCAGACACTTCCTAGAAGTATGACCCTGGGCAAGTCACTTAACTCTGTTTTCTTCAATTTCCTTATTTGTAAAATGAGCTGGAGAAGGAAGTGATAAAGCACTCCAGTTATCTTTGCCAAGAAAACCCCAAATGGGATCATGAAAAGTCACACACAACTGAAAAACAACTGAACAAAAAAAAGTCCATGACTCCCTTCCTCTTGCCATCTGGTGAAACAAGAAGTTTCACCCCATTACCTGGCTATTGCTTCGAGCTGTCATCTGTACATATATATCGTGCACTATGTGTGCCCTTAGGGGATCACAGTCTTCCCCCACAAAAAGCCAACTGTTTTTCCTTCTGACAACCTTCACTGCAGAGTATGTGCCAAGAATTCCAATTTAGGGGGCAGCTGAGGACACAAAAGGGTGTGATGTCAACTGCCCCACCATGCAGGTACAATGCTGGCATTGTCTCATGCATGAAGTGACCTAATAAATACCAACTTCTCCTACTGTTAACAATGGTCATGGGAAGTTTGTAAAAGCAAACACCATCATCATCCTCTAACAGTGTTTTCATATACAGTGGTTCTTTGAGCAGAAATGAAGTCTGAATTGTTTTCTTTATCCTCAGTAAGCAGGCACTTGTCGCTAAATAACAAATAGTTCTGCGCTTAGTCAGTGTCACCAAGAAATGACATAAAAAGACCTTGTTCAAAAAGTGACTGTCATATGAAATGCAATTTCATTATTCTGACCTGCAGTTGGTGAAGGAGGCTTTTGTGGAGATCCTTGACTTCTAGCCATTTTTCTTCACTGAATTTGGAGTTTTTAGTGCATTCTAGTAGGTAATTTCCTTGAGTTTTTAACTCATTAAGCAAGGATGTCAAGTCTTCTGCTTTCTGTAGGAATTTCTTATATATTTTCAACTGAGCTTTCTTTTCTGGCAAACCATTCTGCAAAGCAAAACCTGATTCTTGTTTCTTCTTTAATTCAGTAAGCATTAGTCTTAAGTCTTCTTTGCTTTGTAAATACTTTTCTCCTTCAAGCTGAATCTTTTCCTGATGGCTATATTTTAACAAAAGAAAATTATATGCATTAGATGTTTAACAAAATGGAATGATACTTTGTATTTTATATATACATACATCAGACTGCAAGATAATAACATAACTCATTTTTCATTCTCAGAGATATTCCTGGTATTATAATTTTATACATTTTCCTCAAATGAGAAGATTTATACCAGACTCCAAACAGAAATTATTTGTAACATTTGTAATAATAATATTTCTGTTATCAAATGGTCATACCTATGTCTATAAACACTCTGCAATTTGGTTTATAGTGTATGTAAGTGCATTAAGTTTATTGAATAGGTTTTGCTCTTTTTTCTGGTATCTGGAAAACATTTATTTTTAAGGCCTGACAGAAAATAAAAATCTTAGTCTTTCAAGAGAAAAGTGAACTTCAATTGAAAACTAAGCACTTGAAAATCATTAAAAGAAATTTTTTCCTAAAAATGTTTTCAAATCTTTTTTATGTTTATGAAAATTTAGACATGATATTTTTATAGTACTTCCTTCAATATTAATAGAGTCTAGTAGAAAAGTTTTTTGAAGAAGAGGGAAGGTAAGTTTGTTATCAATAATCAATAATCCTACAGTTAGTATACCACTTCTATTAAATGTTATTGAATCATGGGAAGATTCCTACTGGATGATATGAATAAGATTCCACTCTACCCCACTCTCTTGCTGTTGTCCCCAAATTCCCAAATGATTATTCTGCAGATTATCAATATCAGGATACTTTTTACAAATTTGTCATTTGATGCAGGGAGATTATGATGATAATAAAGTATTCCTGTTACCTCAGATATGTGTTGGCTAAGTGGATAGTGTGGTCCCACTGATCCTTGATATCAGACAGAGTGTCCTGAAGCAAAGATGCCTTGTTTTCCTCACCCAAACTCATGATATTTTGTATTTTCACATCCCCTTCAGGTTTAAGTAAAATTATTTCCTAAAATATAAACAAAGAAACAAATGAGTACAAGAGCACAACAGACAGCTAGGTGGTGCAGTGGACAGAGTGCCAGACCTCAAATCAGAAAGTCTCATCTTCCTGAGTTCAAATCTGACCTCAGATACTTCCTAGTTGTGCAAATCACTTAACTGTTTGCCTCAGTTTTCTCACATGTAATATGAACTGGAGAAAGAAATGGTAAACCATTCCAGTATCTTTGCAAAGAAAACCCCAAATGGGATCACAAAGAGATGAACACAACTGAAACAACCCAAAAACAAAACAACAGCACAACATAATCTCATTTATTTTTGTTTTATTATTAGTGGCTACCCAACTTTAGGTACCAAAGATTCTTCTAGCATTTAACTAAATTTTTTTTTAAAAAATCCCTTTTCATTTTGTATATGTTCAATTTCCAATTATGTTTTCCACAGATTGGACATAAGAGTCATTCAATAACTGTTGCAATGGGGTCTTGCCCACCTAAAACCTGTTGTGGTTTCATGTGTTTTGGTGGAACCATCTCAAAGAAGTCAGAGTCAGACTACCTCTAATCCAAGTATAGGCATTTATTGAGATTGACGCCTCTCATGAAGTGGGCTAAGTTCCAAGAGGAGCCAGCAGCTTTAGAGAAAGCAAGATGGATTTTTATAGCGTAAAGATGCAATTACACAATCAAAATTTACATATAATAGAGAAATATGATTAATATTAAAAAGGTAGAAGGAGTTTGTTAAGGGATTAGTTAATGGAGGAGGGGTCCCGTCTATGGTTTGGTGGTTAAACATTCTAGTCATGCTGTCCCCCCAACTGGCTAGCTATTGTGGTCCTGTCTGGTTAAGATAGGTATTGTGGTGGTCCTGTCTTGGGCTAGATGGATGATGTGATTGTGATTGAATACAAAAACACACCTGTTTCTGTGAAAGTGGGTCTGGGGGCAGTGACCAGGTAGAGGCAGTAGCTGGGTTCCCATCACATGGACACACCTGCTATTTCTGTGGGAACTAAGAGTTCAGGGACACACCTGTTGTTCCAGTGAGCAGTGAGGCATATATGAAGAAATTGGGACATTGGCAGGGGGATAGGTAGGTTCGGTGAGGCTGGGCTTATAATGAAGTTAGAATATTGGGGCTAGGGGTAGCTTTATTAGGATTCCGTCAATAATTATGCTTATTTTGTTTATTCATATTTCTGTCTTCTCCCAGTCTATATTATTCATTAAGTTATTTCTTTCTCATCTTCAACTGTCCCCTTTCAAATTTGTATATTTAAAAAATACCTGGGGCAATTAGCCTTTTCCCACATGACATTTAAAGTACAGATATTTTGATACATAAACCATATAAAAGTTTTGTTTCAATTTAAAAATGTATATAACCTCCCAAATCTAATCTGCCTCTGCTCTGACCCATTTGACAATTCATTTTTTCCTTGTTCCCATCTCACTCTGCTAAATCAAGTGTTTTCCTGCTCTCATGTTTGGAAACTGACCAAAACTCACCTCTTTCACAAAGTCTTTTTAGACTGGAGTCATTTGGTTTCAATCACTTCAGGAATTCTCATCAGCCTTTCCCCACTCTTCTTCATCCTATCCTCCTCTGCAATGCTTACCCAAACTTATCTTTGCATACAACTATAGTTGATTTTTGTGTATTGCATATATTTTCATTTTTATTTTCACTAATCGTAAGATCCCTTCAAGTCAAGAGATTTACTTTGCTCCTCACCTTGGTACTTGGCAAATATTAGTAGACAAATAACGCTAACTCATTTTTATATCATGCTTTCAGGTTTACAAAGCATTTTATAACTGTTACCTTAGTTCATCTTCACAACAACCCTGGAAGGTGGGTGGTATTATTATCCCTATTTTGTAGATGAGAAAATTGAGGCAAGCAAAGGTTTGCTGAGGGTTCACATAGCTACTAAGTACCTGAGACAAAATTTGTACTGAGGTCTTCTTGACTCAAAGTTCACTCTGAGATCTAGTTGCAGAACAAGGACAAATTTCCCTCAGCATGCTCTTCAATGTCAAACTTTTATCACTCTCAAAAATGTCTTTCCCTAAGCAAAGTCCCACATACTGGACTTTAAGTTCATTTACAATTATTCCATTCTTATTGGTCACCACCCTCTCTAAGAGAGGGAAATCTATTATATACTTGAACATCATTATAAAAGCCACTTTATGGTCTTCTACTCTACAGGCTTAATGATATTAATTCCTTTAACATTTCCTCGAAGACTATTTCACAACCACTTTAATCATTTTTCCATAGCTTTCCTATGAAACTACTCCAAATGTAAGTTCCCTAGGAGTCCCCAAAGCCCTTAGCTAATTGCAGTACCTTTATTTTTTGGATCCTTTCTTCAAGAGGCATTTTGCCTTCAGTTGAATTCAAAACCATGAGTGACTCTTTAATCCCCATTATCCAAGAAAATACATCATGTACAAGATCTTCAAAGTTCTGGTCTTCAGCAGGAGGTGAGTGGTGATTTCCTATTTCACACACTTCTGTTAAAAATGTCTCATATTTCTCAATCAAATGAGTTGACTCTATCACTATTTCTTCTCTAATAAGTCCAAATTTCTTCAATGAGTTGTTCAACTGAGCAAAAGATTCAAATAGTTGCCTAGAAAATTCCAAACAAAAAATTAAGTTTATGTTATCTTCTTTACCACAGAGGAATCTATTTTTAGGCAAGATAATTGATAAAAGGTTAGGGCTACCTTTTTCTAGTTAATGCTTGGAAGAAAAAATTACACTTGTTTTCTACTCCAGTCTCTTTCCATTTTTCTTCTTGACTCATTAGCCATTTGTTCAAGCTTGTATAATCATCCTGAAGCCTGAAATAAAAAACATACGATATCTACAGTGCTAGATTTGCAAATGCAGTGGAACCTCCTTTTAAATGGTGGCATGGCACCAAGCTTATGGCTAAGCTATGTAATAGATTTCCTCTGAGTAGCAGTTAGACTTTAGGGGTGACACTATTTTAATGTGAAGTCTATTAGAACCTGAGTAATGATGGGACATGTTCTATTGAATTAAAATAGTTAGCATTAAATGGACACATTATAAAAGGACAGGAGTAAAATTTCAATAACTTCTTTTTAAAAGAAGTGAGAGTAAAAGATAATGGGAGGAAAGAACAATACCTCATTCAATATCATCTTTAATAAAAATCAGCATTGACAGCTATGATGTCTATATTTGCCATATATTTACAATATAAGGTAACAATGAAGAGTGCACCAAGAGTTAACAAATATGAGTTGCCTGGTGAACATGCACAGCTATGAGTCTTCAAAAGGTTTGGCCTGATACTGCCTCTCAAGATGTGGATTACTCCTTCAATGAGGGGGAATTTCAAAACTGCCATATCACCCCAGAGTCAACCCTATGTTAAAAGAAGAAGGATTACTTTCATCTATCATGTGGTTTCTGTATATCTCTGATGCCCCTATGGACCACTATATTGTAAGAGAGCATCTATAAGAGAATTATTAAATAAGTTATTATTTATATAATCTTAACACACACACACACACACACACACACACACACACACAGAAATACACTTCTTTTACTACCTAAGTAACTGTTGTAAGCAATCATGAAGTCCATTGGCTTGCGTCTGACATGTGAATTTCATTTTCTGTAGTTCCAACTCCTGAGTCATGATCCAGTTACTCAGCTGTTCGACATGTGCCTTGTGAAGATGCCTTTTTACATTATTCAATGCAGTTTCTACTTGTTGTATGTCCTTGCTTCTTCCCTCAAAGGTCAGGAAATCCTTAATAAAGGCAAAGTATGAGTGAGAGAGAGAGAGAGAGAGAGAGAGAGAGAGAGAGAGAGAGAGAGAGAGAGAGAGAGACTGCTTATGCTTTTATGTCTTTTACTTTCTTTCTCTTGACAAGTCATTCCTTGGCCAGTCTATAGATGGGACCCATCTCTAAATAGGCTACCATGTTACGTGATAATTCTTGATTTTCTACATAACAGAGTACTGTATGCTAAGAATCCAAAATGGTGAATGCTCAAAAATGACACTTCTACCTAGACATGTGGGTAGATTCTTCTACTGATATTTCAAAATGGGTATGCATTTCTGACATTCTGGAAAATACTTTACTATGTGAATCTAAGCAATACTCTTTTCTATTAAACTTTCCCTAGAGCAGGTATTGTGGTTAAGTGTTTGGATTTCGAGTGTTGAAGTGTAGATGACATGCCATTACATAACCTTAAAAGAGATTAGTGCAATAAAATAAGTATACAAGTAAGACATTACTGAGACAGATAATTAAGCAGAATACCTCAAGTGCTCTCAAAAAACCTGAAAGCATCATTTGCCAAAGGTAAATGCACCCAACCCACCCAAGGAAAATCACAAGTTGATGACATTGTGTGTCTTCATAACTTTATCCTGTCTAAAATAATTTCTTTCAACTGTTATTTTTAAAAATACTAACAAAACTGTCAGGGTAGAAAAATGGCCATGGGCATAGGGATATGACAAGAGATGCAGGAGCATCTTCTTTCGAAGTGTTAAGAATAGGTTTAGGGCCTATATCATGTAACTTAATTTTCAAATCCTGGAATATCTTGACATGCCCAACAAACCAATCAAAACCAAACTGAAATTGTAACTAATGATATTCATGGAGAGGCTTCATACATTTATTTGTACCCGTAGAGAGCAAATCAGATACTTTTGTACATCTATGTTTCGTTATCTGGGGGCAGGGAGATTAGAGTAAAATATTTCTTGTGATTGATTATTGATAGATCCAAATTGTCAGAACATTAGAATATAAGCTAACTGTGCGCAGGATTTTTTTTTTACTCTTTATACTTCTATCCCTAGCACCTAGCACAATGCCTAATATATAAAATGTGCTTAATAAATGCTTAATACAGACCAGGGAGGTATGGAATAACAAAGTTCAATACAAGGAAAGGCAGCAGTCTCCCTTAACTGCCACTTAAAATGTCAAGGAGCATTTGGTTGTTTCATCAAGAAGGAGGGGGGCCTGAAATCATGGCACCTGGTTCCTGATTCAGCCCTTGCTCTCTATATTCTCTAAGTCACAGATTTGTTAATTAGGTTTATCTACTAAACCACTAAGCATGGCAGTTCATGACTGTCAGAAGAATAGTGTGGGAGGAGGCAGCACTGGGACAGACCTCAAATGTAGTACAAGAAGGGAGCTTTGTGAAGGGTGGGGATGCTCACACAATACAAGGGCACTTGGAGATGATGAACACCCTGAGGGCAGTTCACTGTAGGCCTGAATAGAGTTAGGTGCCCAATGTGGGTTAAGTGGGTGACTTCTTCTAAGGTTCTTGTCTGGGTCAAACAAGACCAGGTGTTAGGGGCTAGGGACAGGGATCTTGGACCTGGGGTCAAGGTTCAGGACTGGTGCTAACTCATGCTGGGGAGATGCAAGGAGAAACTAGTAACTAGCTGATATTCAAAACTCCCTGTCAGAGGGAAAAGGGACTTTGGACCATTACTGCTAGTCTTATTCTGATAGGGTGACTGGGGATTTTTTTTAAGCTTTTTTGTTTAGCAGGTTGGGGAAATCATCATATTCCTTACTCTTATTTGCTTATACCTTGGATACCAGGCCTCCACCATTCTCTCCACCATTTTACACCAAAAACAAACAAACAACAACAATAACAATAACAAAAACTATTGAAACCAATTCATGCCTTACATTAAGTTTCTGGAGCTTTTCTTCTGCATTCTTTTTAGTTTCTGGTGGTTCAAAACATTCCTTAAGGGACAACTGAATGTTGTTGAACCCATCGTCAAAATTTTTGCACTGATCTGCAAAAAGGGATTTAAAATTTTATTTTATGTATATATTAACACAAAAAAGTAATCAATATTACTTGTTAATGTGAACAACTTTGAATCATGCTTCCCAGGCTAATGTAAATGGAAATTGACAAAGGATTCTATATACTCATAATGCATTATTATGTTTTATAATTATTTATGTATGTTTTTAGATTTTTCTATGAAGTTCAGTTGGGCAAGAGATTAAAATAGTTGCATGGAAAATTCCAAATACAATGATACTTTACATCTTATCTAAACTTTGTATCATCCTTAGCAGTGAGAACAATGTTTTGCATGCAGTAGGCACTTCACAAATGTTTATTAAAGTGATTTGTTGCCTATTGAGGATAGAAAACATTTGGGGACCCTTGTAAAAGAGTTTCTTTACTTGGAATTCCATATGCCAATGGATCTACATATACAAATAGTCTCTTTCTCTACCAATATCCTTACTGATCCCATCTGAACCAAAACCTCATCCCCAAAGTGGGATCATGGGACAAACCGTAAGACCCACTGAACACAACTGTATATACATATGGACTTCAAACACCATAACCCTAATCTCATTGAATGGGAAGATAATGCCACATGTCTAAAAAGCCAGAAATTGTGGCTGGAAGAATCCTTGGAGCAATTATCTAGTACAACTTTTTCATTTTAGAGATGAAGCTATATTGTTGTTGTTAATTGTGTCTGACTCTTCATGAGGCCCTTTTTGAAGTTTTCTTGGCAAAGACTTTGGAACAGTTTGCCATTTCCTTCTCCAGCTCATTTTACACATGAAGAAACTGAAGCAAACAGGATTAAGTGGCTTGCCCAGGGTCAGACAGCTAGAGAGTGTCTGAGGTCACATTTGAACTCAGGTCTTCCTGACATCAGGCCCCACATTTATCCATTGCTCCCCCTAGCTGCTTCTGAGGTTATAGTAACTTTATGCAGTTAAGTGATTTGTTCAAACTAAACCCCAACTACTAAGCAATTATTCTCATGTAAATTTCTCAAGTAACGAAATGATAAATTCAGAACCAGGCTTCCTGGATGACTCCCTTAAAGATTAACCTTGAATTAGGCTTTTCATTCAGATTATCAGGCATACATTAAGATATACCAAAGCTGAGTAGGACTTTGTTAGACACCTGGGAAGTTGCAGTGGTTAAAGGGCAGGACTTGGAGTTAGAAATATCTGACTTTTTAATCCAGTCTCAGATAATTTCTGTGTGACCTTGGATAAGTTACCAGGCCCTTAACCTCAATTTCTTTATCTGTAAAATCTTATTCTAAGCATCATATGGGCAGCTAGGTGGCAAATGGATAGAGCACTGGGCTTAGAATCAAGAAGATTCTTCTTCATGAGTTCAAATCTGGCCTCAGACACTTTCTAGCTGTGTGACCCTGTTCGCTTCAGTTTCCTCATCTGTAAAATGAACTGGAGAAGGAAATGGTAAACCATTCCAGTGTCTTTGCCAAGAAACCCCAAATGAGGTTCCAAAAAGTCACAACTGAAGCCAGCAAACAACAAGAAGCATTAAATGAGGTAATATATGAATCAGAGCACTTTGAAAACCTTAAAGCATTATGTAAATGTGAGCTCATTATTACTGTTTTGCTTACCATTCAATAGATTGGAAAAGTGGTCTTGCAAAGTACGTTTCTTAGTACTAAATAAATCATTGATGCTTTCATACTGCTTCTTCAGTTCAGAGAGTTCAGGAGTCAGGCAACCTATCTGATTCTCAAGAAGTGTCATATTATGCTTCTGCTGGAGAATTTGCTGCTCTATTTCCTAGAAAGATAGAAAGACAGACAGAAAGATCTCAGTCGAGGCTTCACACTGCATCCAGCTACCCACCTAGGCTATCTTAACATGTGTCTTGCCATTTGTCCCAATTCTCCCTACCTAGAACAGTATCCTTCTGACTGGATTTCCAGAAACCATATCCTCAGCCCTGGGAAGTTAATCCCCTTAATTTTGGAACATGTGCCCTGTGGCTGCGCTATTTTGATTGATAAATAAGTAACTGTAAAATGGTCTAACCCCGTGTATCTATGAGGCCCAGACCAGCTCATGCTTCATACCCTGTCTAAACAGTCAAACCCTACCCCTTCCTCCTATCTTTCCCTTTGCTGTGAATATAGCAATAAAACCACTGATTCTGGAAAATCTGTGGTAATGCCTTGTGGGTCAATTTGCCATCTACCTAGACCCAAACTCCTTTCTTTGGTCATAATTTCCCTGCATGTTTTGTCTCTCTCTGTTCAAATGTAAGCTACTTAAGTATAAGGATGGTTTCAGTCAACCCTACTATTATGCCAGGTACTGTACCAAGCACTGGGGATACAAAGATAGGCATAGAGATAGTCCCTACCCTCAAAGGAGCTCACATTCTAATGAAGGAAGATATCACATAAAAAGAAACTATAAAAGGGAAGGGGGGAAGATTTCACTTTTGTATTTATGTCTCCAGTATGAAGCACAGTACCTAGCACATAGTAAGTACTTAAGAAACACTTTGACATTCATTAATTCATTCAATTGTTCAATGATAGATCTTAGAAAAAAACTGAATATATGCAAAAAATATAAATTTCAATTGCTTTTTAAAAAGAGCTATTGTTGAATTGCTTTCTCTATGCTGGAAAATATCTAAAAGTGAGGAATGTAAGACACAATAATAAGTTAATATCTGTAAAAACAATTTGAACGTGAAAGTACTCCATATGCATGAAATATTTTTCTCATCTTTCCAAAGACCTTTAGTATTTTCCTCCCATCAATTTTAATTAATCTAAATGGACCAGGACTAACTATGAAAAGGAATCTGAATTACAAGAGAGGTAAAGTTGACAATACCTCCAATTTTGTAAAGATCTCCAAACTGTCAGAAGGAGACAAGGCTTTTAAGAGAGATTCAGTCATTCCAATCTGTGTCTTGGCCTGGTCAAGGTCCTCTTTTAGCTCAGCTGTATTACCATTGAATTCACTCAGGTTGGATTTGTCCATTAAGTGCATTTTTATTTTTTCTATTCTATTCAAAAGAGATGACTTGATGACCTGAAATTAGGAAAAACATCTAGTGAGAGAAAGTATTTTTTCCAACTAAATTTCCTGACAATGGCATTATTATGGAATGAATTGAGACTGTCATTATGTAGTGATTTAAATGCTTCTTCAAAATTAGATCTTATTACTTCCCCCTCCAAAGTCTCAATTTTTCTTTTTCACAGATACAGCCACCCAAAATGTTATCCTTTAAAAAGAAAAAAAATTCAGAAAGTAACATCCTAACCTTTTCTTTTTCTGAGCAGCTAAATTCAATTCTTCTGTATACATGAAACATTTACTTAAAGATACATTTTATCTAGATACCTGTGATAACCTCATCAACATTCTCAGATGGACAAAATAGGATTAAAAAGTTTTTCTTGACAAATCAGAAATCCAAATGGATCAAATTAATTTTTCTCCAACTATAAATTCTATGAAACTGAAACAGAGTACAGAAACTCCTAGGAGATCCTTTAGGCAGTCATCTATGGAGACAGCTGAGGGGCACTGTAAAATAGTGCAATTGGCATTAAGGAGAGATCCGCATGATCATGCATTCGTCATTTCTCTCCCAGCCTCACTCTTTTTGTATTTATAAGATGGAATAAAAAATATTTGTGCTATCTCACAGTGTCGTTGGGGTTTTTTTTTAGATGATTTTTTATTTTTTGAGGAGAGAAAGCAGGTCAATTGGGGTTAAGTGACTTGCCTGAGGTCACAAAGCTAGTTAAGTGTCAAGTGTCAGAGGCTGGATTTCAGCTCAGGTCCTCCTGACTTCAGGGCCAGTTCTCTATTCACTGCACCACCTAGCTGCCCCTCACAGTGCTGTTTTGAGGAAAATGTTTTGTAAACCTCCAAGCACTACCTGTATGTATTTTATTTTAAGTGAAAAAAAGATATAATAATAATAGCTAGCATTTACACAGCACTTTAAGGTTTACAAAGTACTTTATAAATATTATCTCATTTGAGCTTCACAACAAACCTCGGAGGTAGGTACTATTAATACACTCATTTTACAGATGAGGCAACTGAGGGAGGAAGAGGTTAAGTGAGTTGTCCAAGATCAGAAAGCTAGTAAGTGTCTGAGGAAGGATTTGTACTCAGATCTTATTGGTTCCAGCACTCTATCCATTGTACCACCTAGCAGCCTCTGAAAAGACTGAAGAAAGAGAACTGGATTTGGAGCCTAGAGACTTTTGGGACAAGTTGCCTAAATTATCAAGGGAAGCTGTAAGATGGAAATATAATAATAATATCTGTAGGGTCCACCTCATAGGTCTGCTGCAAGAATTAAATGCTATAAAGGCTGCAAAACTTCTATAAGCATTATATAAATGTTAACTATTAATGTTATAAAATTATATTATAATATCAATTCCCCCTCTACACAAGGGGCACTGAAAAAAAATTCCTGACTTAAGAATAAAAAAGTGTAATCATAAAAATAATGTATCTGTGAAAGAGAAAATAATTATTTTACAACTATTTCCAATATTTTATCACCTAAAAAGTGACAAATTAAAATAACTCCAATTTATGTTATTTTTGTACAAAGAGAAAAGAAATAGAAAAGCAAGAGCTTATAAATAGTGATATAGCAGACACATGTTTAAGACTTCCAAAAAATAGCTCTCTTACCTGTAACTCAAGAGGTGGTTCACTGATTTGAAGAAAATCTTGTATTTCTACTAACTTCACACCAAATATGGCACTGTTTTGCTCCTGGATTTTTAGCTCTTCCTAAAACACAATTTAAAGAAATAATGGTATTAACATTTCTTCTTTTAAATTTATTCATACCTTATCTTCCAAAATTTAATACCAATCACCAATAATAAGAACACAATCCATTCATGTGGAAACTGGGGCAGGCAGAGGTTAAGTGACTTGCTCAGGGTCATATAGTAAGTGTCTGAGGCCAAATTTGAACTCAGGTCTTCCTGTATGCAGGCCCAGCATTCTATCCATTTTATTGACTAGTTGCCTTTAAAGGAGAGAAGAATTAAATCATGACTTTTAATTTATAAAATATCTCAAATCATTTTTCAAAGTATTTGGTGTCAAAGGAGTGTGGTTGGTGTGTGTATATGTTAACTGAATATAATATTTACTCAATCACATATGTAATTTTAAATAAATATACACGTGTGTGTGTTTGTGTGTGTGTATCAGAGGACAGTTGACATCCCTGTTGCTGAATCATTTATATCCAGATAAACAAATTATTGTTTCATTATGATATATTTTTAAAGTTTCATCATATCTTTAGAAACTTTTGTGCCTAATTCTAAGTTGTATTACAAAAGTTTGATTCCTTGATGCTCTCACATAATGAATTCTTTTAATCCCCAAGCTTTAGGCTTCTTATGTTGTTTTAAGAGAATATTTTATTTATGCCATCAAAAAAAAGCCAAAAAACCCTACACCCTATCCATAGAAACTTCTAGATGTGCCATGCCATGATCATGTTATTTGTCTTTGATGGGTTCCTTACAGATTTCATGAAAGGGACTTTTTTAGAGTCACATGAGGTGATAGTTGTAAAGAGCCTAACACAGGGCCTGGCACACAGTTGGTGCTTAATAAATGCTTGTCCTTCTCTTTACTACTCCCTTCCATTTTAGGATCCATGTAGGGGATTATCAGGGAAATGAAAGATTCCCTAATAGTTTTACCATCTCTCACAGTGGAATGGAGGAGGGAGGGAGGGAGGGAGGGAGGGAGGGAGAGAGAGAGAGAAAGAGAGAGAGAGAGAGAGTTGTTACAAGGCACAAGTTTTGACACCCATGCCTCACATGTTATATCTTGCTTTAAGTTCATCTTACAAATGAACTTTTCTTATTTCTGTGTAGTTACCTGCAACTGTGTTCTTTCTGTGTCATTCAGCTGGTGGATTTCAACTTTTCTAAGCACTTTTTCAATCCATTCATCAATGACATTTGTTAAATTAAGAAGTTTTTCCCACAAGGCTAGAGCCCTGACCAGATTATCAAAATAGTTTTCTGTCTTTTCATTTATCTGCCACAAATTAAAGACAAAATAATATTCTCAGTAATAAAACAATAGGAAAACATCGTTTTAGACAGAGCTATTTTTTAAAATAACACTTTGGGATTATCACTTGTCAAATAATTTATTTTACTTAAGAATAAAATCTGCTTGGCCTTTTCTTCACAGTAATTTCTCTGAGAAAAAAAATAGTGGCTGATTTGCTGCAATTGACATGAATTTCAATGCAATTGATCATAATTTAGAAGCATAAAAAGATGTTCATTTTAAACTCCATATAAATATATAAATACATATAAATACCTTCAATTTATATTTCAGTGAACACCACATATACAATATGCTATTATTCTCCTAGAAGTGGTATAGCATCCAATTTACTCTAAATAATATTAGTTTCAAGAAATATAATTGAAATAATATTGCTAGGCAAAATTCACAGTTATGTATCACATACATCAAGCCATCTGTCCACAATAACATTAGCCTCTTTCTCAAAGGGAGGTTCTGAAAAGGTTATCATTTTGTTTAGCTGGAATTGCAGGTTTTTGCAGATCTGGTTTATTTTTTCTACATCTTCTGAATGTTTATTAAATTCTTCTCTGACAGTTTCAATCTATAAGAAAAGGAGATAAAGGAGTACATTTTAAGCTCTTGTGTGTAAGATTATTATATCTTTTAACACAATTATCAGCTGAGTATTGAGTCTTAAAATAAAGCAATATTATAAAAGTGTTATTCATACCCTTGAATGTAGTAATAGAATTTCTACTCATTTACCATTAAATCACTGACTGGTAAAGATTCTACCCATCACTCAAAAACTCTTCAGGTATCTTAATATGGGTATACATTTTCTAATTAACTTAACTTTAGCCCAACCTCAAACTGCTTTCAGTTTTACCTGCTGAATATTTTAAATTTTTATAAAACTATCTTCCTTGCCTAAGTTAAGTAAAATTCAGTAACATCAAAAAGACATTCCCATTCTCATGGTACTCTAAATAAGTGTGGTAAGAAAGACAAGTCCTCTCTGAATTTCTCTTAACTTTTTCAAAGTACAAAATAACTGAAAGAGTGAACTACATAACGTTTACCTGAAAGAGGCTATTAAAAACCTAAAGAACAAAATAATACACTAGTAAATTCAATACACTCAAAGTTCATTATTCCAATGAATCCACCAAACTCACAGTCTACCAGTATGTAAAACTAGAAAATACTGACACCTAGTGCCTATAACCTAACCAAAACAAATAACAGTTTCTATACACAATGGAGTCTACTTTTATATAGACACAGCCAATTCCTGGAAGAAAAGGGTCGGTAAGATAAGGAACTTTTAATGAGACAGGAATTGTGGTTTTTGTTTCACAGTGAATGAGTGTTTTACATAATGGCAAAAAAAATCTTACTCTGACATTTCCTAAGGTTTCCTAATCCCCTGGCTCTCTATCTTTCTTGTATTTCTTTTACTCTTTGGTCTCTTAGTGAGGGTGGGAATTTGACATTAGGTACCAAACACTCAGTTTTCCAATGTTCTAAAGAAAGAAGTTCACAGCAGTATCAAATTTCTGTCACATTGGTGAAAACCAGCATGATGATCTAGTCACTTTCTGGGTTCGTATTAAAAATGGTATAGTTAACTCAGTATTAAGTAAAAAGTTTTTCAAGTAACTTAAGAAAACTTAGGGGAAAAAGGGAATAGTATTCAGTAGACTTGAATATCCAAATCTTCTACAAAAATTAATAATTTTTATTGCAATGCTGTGAAGGCTTAGAAATATCAACAATAAGAAAAGCCTTGTAAGTTTTAAAAAAGACTCACAGATGTCATTTTGTTCGTTTTTAAACCATCCCTCAAAAGGCTTTACCTTTCATGAACTCAATATAATAAACTATTTAATGATTTCAGTGCAGACAAGCACAGAAAGGGTGGGGGGAGGAGGAGGAGGAGGAAAAAGAGAAGGAAGAGGAGGAGGAGAGGAGGAGAGGAAAAGAAAAGAGAGGAGAGGAAGAGATTTCCAGAATGGAGCTAAGAGCCTCATGTGAGAGTAAGGGATACAAAACACAAATAGATAGAAATAAGTAAGAAATTATAACTAAAGAAGAATAATAGAAGCAAAGTCCTACCGAAGTTACTTGGAGGAAAAAATATTTTCCAAATAGGGGATGATTGAGCAGAGGAAGTTTTGAAGATAGGAAAAATTAAACAGGCAAATTGAGGGAAGGGAGGAGAAGATATTCCAGGCATATAACACTAAAGAGGCAAGGAAATTACCAATTTTATTCAGTTTTAAACTTCTGCAACATTATTTTTAATATAAAATTTCTTCTTTATTATGAACTTAAGTATCAATATAAACAAAAAGAGGACTGTAGATGAAACTGTGAGCTTCTATTATGTATAGGTCTATATTATGTATACTATGCTACATTGTACATAATTACAAAACTGTGCCCAATAATGTTTTCCTTATAATTTATAAATGAATTTATAATATAATTATAAATAAATTTCTTTGGAAGGCTATGAATATTAATAGAGTATTAGAGGTAGACTTAAAAGATTAAGTAGAGAACTAATCATTGTAAAATATAAACACTGAATTGCTTGGGGTTGATAAATATTCCATTTTCATATTTTTTTGCTCTTTGGGGAATTTGCTGGTACAGTTACTTGATAGTACTGGCAACATAGGGAATTTCTGCCGGGTGGGGAGAGGACCAGAGCTGGATCAATGTAGAAGCTCTTTTCCTCTTACAGAGGTAAGAGGAGTAATGAAACCCATCATGGAGTGACTCATGTTCCCAGACTTCCTAGACCTCTAGAAGTCTTCCAAAACACAGATGCCCCCAAGAGTAGGTCGGTCTGAACTGGGTTTTTAGAACATTTCCTAGTTAAGAACAACAATCTCAGAAGCAAAATAAGATTGGATCAAGGTGAAAGTGAGAAGTAGCTTTCACTCTACAGCTTCTGGCTGTTGATTAGCAATCATCCCCAGTGAAAAGGATAACAGTCACACAAAAACTCAAACCCACAAGACAGTATCACATTACTTCCTCCATTCAAAGGACCAAAGCCAAGAGAAACAGTAATAACTTAAGCTTAAGAGACCCAGATCATAAAATTACAAAATAAATAGCATTGCCCCATACTTTAGAGGTTCACAACAATGACATAAGGTGAGATTTGCAAGAATTACTATTTTCATTTTAGAGATAGAAGAATTGAGCGTGAGAAAGCTAAGAAAGAAAGAAAGTCACTTGCTTAGGGTCATACTGACAGCAAGCTGTAGAACAAGGTTCAGAACTTTGGGCTTCAGAATCCAAATCCTGCTCTCTTTCCAATAAACCAAGTTTCTACTAGAGTTTAATTTTCAAGCCCTGACTATAATATTTGTATACCCTGTGAATACACTCATTAATAACATCCTCAAAGCCAAAGATCCTAAGATGATTCCATTCACCTGCATTCATTTAACAAGAACTTAATAAGCACTTATTTGGTCCTTGGGATTCCTTTTTTTTTTTTAGAGGGAGGAAGGTAGGGCAATTGGGGTTAAGTGACTTGCCCAAGGTCACACGGCTAGTTTTGTGTTAAGTGTCTGAGGCAGGATTTGAACTCAGGTCGTCCTGACTCTAGGGCTGGTGCTCTATTCACTGCGCCATCTACCCACCCCTGTCCTTGGGATTCTTAATGTGCCCTGCACTCTTTTTAGCACTGTACCAATAGTTTAACTGTCATCAATTCTACTTTCATTTTTGACATTTTTATGTACAAATGCAAAGGAAAACAAAGAAAACAAGGAGAAAAATGGCAAGTAATGCCCCCTTATTTAGGAGGAAAAAGCTACCAACTGTTACCCTGCAAAAATTGAGATGACCAGTCACGCTTTAAGAGCTCACCTTTGCTATTCTCCTCTTCAGATTTTCCTTTCCCATATAAGAAGCCTGCAGTGAGATCACATTCTCTTCTTTGTGGATCAAAGAGGTCAAAATACTTTTGCAATTCTGGTATTGCTTCAAGAGATCCATTGCTCTTTGGCACTGCTCGAGGCTATGAAAAGGAAGAATTTATACTCAGGTAGATGTTGATTAACGAGCTATAATTCTCCCTTTGCAAATGCCCAACCATTAATTTTGTTCAGTTGTTTTTTAGTCATGCAAATATTTATGACCCCATTTGGGGGTTTTCTTGGTAAAGATACTGCAGTGGTTTGCCATTTACTTCTTCAGCTCCTTTTACACATGAGGAAACTATGGCAAACAGGGTTAGATTACTTGTCCAGGGTCACACAGCTACTCAGTGTCTTAAGCTGGATTTGAATTCAAGTCTTCCTGATTCTAGGCCTGGCACTATCCACTATGCCAACTATTAATTAGCAACTTAATAAAAAGAAATTCTCCTGTTAAAATAGTTTCACAATATTAAGTTTTACCAACTTAAACTAAAAATCACTGCAATTATATTTATTTAACAGTACCCTACTAACATTTTCTCCAGACCAACCATAGAGGTAACAACAGTTATCTTCTATTAACTTCAGGGAGAAACACTAGAAAATAACTCTGATTACATTTTCTGTCCAAAATATAATCTCTCCAAAAATGGTCATTACCCAGAGTGTTAATTTCCTATTAACTAACAAAGACAAAGGTTTGTACTATGGCTATCTTTTGCTAAACCATATCAAGACGTGGGCTGACAAAGGATGGTACTTCTGAATTGCCACATTAACAGCAAACTTCCATTTCTTTAAATTGTGACTATCCCAGTTATGGTGTTACGCTCACAATAATTCTACCCAGATCCAGTCATTTCCAAAAAAATTAAACAATACAGTTTTAGGTGACTTCGGTTCTACACAAAGAATTTTTGCAATAAAATTCATTGTCACCTAATTTCCTGCATTAGGGATATTTCTGTCGTAAGATCTACTTTCAAATATAATTTTTGGGGGTTGAGGATATATCTTTTTATTTTGGAATAGTACTCTTGCCTTACCATTCTTCAACGGAGGATTTCACATCTTCCCATAAACATGTTGTCTCTTGGCATTGTTGACTTGGGGTTTCTCCTTTTCCATCTTTCAGCTGTGGAAGAGAACTGGCCATTTTTCTGAGGTAGTTTATCTCCCCTGAATAGTAATCCAGATCCTTCTCCAGTTTAGTTAATGATTTTATCCTTGATTATGAAAGAAATTTTTTATTGATTAGGTAAGGAGGAAAGGATGCATTTATATAGTACCTACTAAATACCTGGCAACTGTGCTACTGATTTAAAATGTTATCTCATTTAATCCTCACAGCAACCCTGTAAGGTAGTCAAGATTATTAACCCCATTTTACAGTTGAGGAGACTGAGGCAGGCAGAGGTTAAGTACTTTGCTCATGGTTACATGGCTGGTAAGTGTCTGAGGTGGGATTTGAACTCAGGTCTTTCTTACTCCAGGTTCAGTATTCTATCCAACTCATCTAAATATTCAGCTAAAATTAATAGAAATAATAATTTTGATAATTATTGGAGTATAAAATAAACTGATGCAAATCATCAACCTTTCTGCATATTACCAACAGAACCCAGCAGAAATAGATAAAAAAATTCCACCCAAAATTACTATAGAAGGTATATAATATCTAGGAGTCCAAGAAAATAAGCAGAAATTACATGACTACAATCACAAAATATTCTTTACAGAAAGAATGAAAGATTTAAATAACTGGATTGGAATTATTTGCCCATTATTGTGACATTATAATAAAAATTATAATATATAATTCATATAACAAAATTATAATACCTAAATTAATTTATGGAATTAGTGTTATATCAAACTACCAAAGGATTACCATATAGACCTATTCAAAATAATAACAGAATTCCTCTGAAGGAACGAAAGGTCAAGACTCTCAATTGAAATTTTGTTTTAATGGAAAAGAAAGGGGCCTAAGTACAAGAGATCTCAAACTATATATACAAAACAAAATCATCTAAACTATTTAGTACTGGTTTTAAAACAAAAAAGTTTGTCAATATAGAACAGATTGGGTAAACAAGATCCAGAATCAACTGAACATAGCAGCAAAATGTTTAATAAACCAAAGGACACAAACTTAACATGATCAATGAAGGAATTTATTTTCCTAACTATGCATATTTGTTATTAGGTAGGTTTTTCCCCCCTTACTACTTTGAGAGGGGGAAGAGGTGTGCAAGAGAGAAAATGGATTTTTGTTTATTAAAACATGAAATTTAATGTAAAAATGAACAGAAGGGGATAGGACATATAGGGAAGTGGTCACCAGTAATGAATGTTTGGGCCTAGTTTCAAATACTCAAGGAGGAGGCAGGCTAGGAGGGAGAGAATTTGAAACTTAAAATTTCAAATTAATATTTTTACACGTAATTGGGAGATATTTAACAAAATAAATAAAAATGTATTGGAAAAAAACTAGATTCAAATCAGAGTTTATATCACTCTAGCTGGAAAGACTTCATCAATTATTCCAGATCCCTAATAGTAAGAGAAACACAAATAAAACAACTCTGAGGTTCTACATCAAAGTTATCTAATTGGCAAAGATGACAAAACTGGAAAATAAGAATTACTGTAGGGGCTATGGGAAAACAGGCACACTACTATGGTGTGGTGGGGCTGTGAAGTGGCTCAACTATTTTGAAAAGTACAAAACCAAATCCACTAAACCGTGCATATCCTTTAACCTCATGATACTACTAGTAAGCAAAACAATCAAAGATATAGGAAAAGCACCATTATGTACAAAATTAGTTTAACAGCATTTTGTTTCTTGTTGTAGCAAAAACGTGGAAAACAAATTGGCTGCCCATCCATAGTGGAATAGCTAAAAAAAAACATGGCCTATGACTCTTATGGAATATTATTGTACCATGAGAAATTATGAAAGGCATGAATTCAAAGAAACTTAGGAAGGCCTGAATGAACTAACTGAGAGCAAAGAGAGCAGAAATAGGAAACCTATTTTTACAATGACCAAACATTGTATGAACATTCTGAAAAATTTAAGAACTCTGATCAATGTGATAACAATCATGTCTCCAGAAGACTGATGCTGAAGCATTACTGCAACCTCTTCATGGAGAAGAGATGGTCTATGGTGCAAAAAGAAACAAACATTTTCAGCACAGCACTAATTTTATTTACTTGACTACATATATTTGTTACAAATGAGGGCTTTTAATTGGATGTTGGAGGAGTACTGAAGGGAAAGTGAGAGTGAGAGAACAAAAGGAAGACAGGAAAGAAATGAACATCAATAAAACATTTAAAAATCCAAACTTCAGCAGGGGATGTGGACAAATAAGGCAATTTTGGCACCAGTAAGATAAATCTGATATGGAAATAGATATATACACACATACATACATATATAAATACATATGTATATATTTACATATATACATTAAAAAGAAATAATCTACATATAGTGGATTCATGTACAATTCTCTTTTTCTGGTCCTATTTGTATATGGAGCCATTCATATTAATAAACTTTTTAAAAATAATAGTTATCTGAGAATAATTAGAATATAGTATAATTATATATGTGAGTATATATGTATACAAATGATTATAACAGCATTTTAAAGCAAACTTTTTAAAACATAGCATATATGTGTATATGTGTATATATAGATATATTTTTTGATAGAAATATCTGATGTTCAGAGACAATAACTTGCTCGTAGTCATACAGCTAGAAGTGTCAGAACTGAGAACTGAACCCACATGTTTTAATTCTAGAGTCTCATACTCTTTCTCCTAAACCATAAACCTACATTGTTTTAGATTCAACTCACCTCTGTTTTACTGCTGGAATTGTTGGATCTTTGAGGCCAATTTTATTGATCTGGTCCTGAATATATTTAATGTTTTTAAGGATCTCATTATTTTTGGCAATAAAAACCTCTAGTAATTGGTCTTGTTCAGTAAAATCCTCAGGTTCATCATGGCCATGGGTCTCATCTATCATTTTTGAGAAAACTTCAATGAGTTTTTCACAAGTATCTTTGCCCTGCTCAGCATTTTTTAAGCTTATATCAAGCATTCTCATACGTTGATCCAACCATCTGGCCTCGTCTTTCAACAGTGGAATTTTTTTCTTCACATCTTCTATTGTCCGGCTGTTGTCTTGCACCACAGGTACATCTGATGTTGTAGGCTGAATAGAAAGTTTAGCTTTTCTTAGGGAGGCCAAAAAGTCCTCAAGAGCTTTGAGGGCTATTTCAGTATTCTGCATTTTGTGGTTCATTTCTTCAAATTGCATTTTATATTTTGCTATAATGTTCTGAGTTGCATGAAGATCCACTGGATTAAATTCACTTAATGCATCACTGCCTGGATGTTCCAAGTTACTACATAATTCAATTTGTTTCACTATGCTACTCTGGATATTCTGAAATAAAGGTAAAAATACCTTAGAACACAGGCAAAGAAAGACAGATCACATGTAATGAACAAGGAAATTATAAAACTAGGTTTGAATTTGAAAAATACTCTGGAATTTAAACAAAGGTGAAACACAGACAGAATGGAATGTTCTAATTTAATCATGTGATACCCTTCAATAATCTTACCCAAGGGAAAACAAACCAATACATCAATAAAGTAAAAAAGTAATAATAGCAAACAACTGATATGTTTGTGATTTTCATTAACTACATAGCACCTTCCCCTCCTTCCCCTTCTCTTTCCTCCCTCATTCCCTCCTCCCCTAAAAACAAACAAACCAATTAAAAAAAAAGACCCGCCATTTAGGACAAAATGAGAGTTTGAAGAATTTAGATGAGTCAAGTAATAAAAAGCAAAGATGTCTTTGCTAAAGCAATAATGATATTATGATGCTAATGTTAGTCAGTCAACAAGCATTTGCCAGACACTGTGCTAAACACTGGGGATACAAAGAAAGGCAAAATATAATCCCTGTTCTCAAGAAATTCACAGTCAAAAAGATAACTGGCATGATACATTAGGATACATTGAATTAAAGTCAAAGGCTCCTGGTAGGGCAGAGGAAGAATGACCGAATGATCATAAGACAATATGAAAATTTTAATGCATTAAGAAAACAAAATAGATATTGAAACATATCACCTTACGTGATCTACCTCAAAAGCTGCAACTAGAAAGATATGAAGATGTAAATGCCATGCCTACATTAATGAAGACATCTCTGTCATGATATCAGAATTTATATTTGGATTACTAATAAAGTTGAATTTATTTATTTTAAACAGTATATGTCTGTGAATCTTTCAGAAGAGATTATTCTTGGGGCGTCTAGATGGCACGGTGAATAGAGAAACAGCCCTGGAGCCAAGAGGAACTGAGTTCAAACCCAAACTCAGACACTTAACACAAAAAAACTAGCCATGTGACCTTGGGCAAGTCACTTAACCCCCAATTGCCCTCCAAAAAGCAAAAAAAAAGAGATCATTCTTTTATAAATATATGGGAAGAAAAGTCTTCCTTTTTACCTTGAGATTTTGGTAAGCATCATTAACACCAACTAGATTAAATTCTTGTATGTCTATTTCATGGAGAAGTTGTTCCGAGTCACCAAGGAGAACAGCTTCCTTCTCTTTGGGCAAAACAATCCTCAAAGCAGCTTCTAAGGATTTCAGCCTATGTAAAAAGTAAACACAGGAATAAGACAGAACCACAGTAGCAAGCTTTCTCTTAGAAAATAATGCTACAACAATTTCAGCTCAATTTAATTCCACAAACTCTTAAGTGCCTATTTTGTGTAAGGGTTCCTTACTCGGTAATGGTTTAAAAAAGCAAACTGAAAAAGTTCATGCCCTCAATGAACTTACTGTCTATTATTTGACCAAAAATATACATTGAGACCACTATACAGTAAAACTGCCTATTCCTAATCCTCAGGCAATAAATAATTCTGGATAGACTCATCTTCAATAGCTAAAGCACTGTCATGGCACTGTAGGCAGGAGTCTAAAGTCATCAACTGTACTCATATGTGATAGTTTAAAAAAAAAAAAAAGAGCCAGATCAGGGTGCCAGGGCAAACTTACTGAAGTTAATGCAAGAAGCAAAAGGAAGACATTTGTTTCTGTCTATGCTCTCTAGCATGTCAGGTTTATCCTTCTAAATACTTAGAGTTGTTTTGGTTTTTTATTTTATTTTAACCATTGGGGTAGAAACCTTTCTGGGGCAGGTAGGTGGAACAATGGATGGAGTGCTAGGCCTGGAGTCAGGAAATCTCTTCCTGAGTTCAAATCTGGCCTCAGAAACTTACTAGCTGTGTAACCATGGACAAGTCACTTATCCCTGGTTGCTTCAGTTTCCTTATCTGTAAAGTGAGATAGAGAAGGAAATGGCAAACCAAATCTTTGCCACAAAAACCCCAAATGGAGTCACAGAGTATCTGACATGACTGAAAATCACTTTAAGAAACCTCTCTAAAAAGTATTTCACACTCTCCTGCCATTTGAAGTAGATTATAATGAGTATAACCTGATCCTATCATGATGACCAAGAGACAATACTTTTTCTCTTAAGCTCCTAACTTCACCCCAATTACAGATGACTTAGCCTCTTCAAGGACCTTGATCCAACAGTCACACCCTTTCTCTCATTCATCTTCAGTCTTCCTCTTCACTGATTCCTTACTATCACCCAATAAACATATCCCCCAACTTGAAAATATCATTTTCCCTTCTACCCTATCTACCCTATCCCTCTCTATCATTCCACCACCTAAGTTATTTATGCTTTATGGCTGAATTTTTTCATCTGTCATTTTCTACTAAATACCTCTGATTTTGGTTTCTGTTCTGCTAATATTATTCTTATATATGTAGTGAGTTCCTAATTGTGACATTCAAAGACCTCTTTTTTTCAGTACTCATCATTCTCTTTGTCTTTTCTTCAGCCTTTGATACAACCCACAGGCTCCTACATTTAGAGCTGGAAAGTACCTTAGAGATCATCTCTAAGGTAAGATCACTCCCTCATTTTACAAAAGATGGAAACTAAGGCCTACAGAGGCTAAATAACTTGCCCAAGGTCATGTAGTTAATAATTAGAATTGAACACCATCCTTCTTTCTGGTTTGTGTGATTTACCTTATTCTCCCACAGCATGTTTGAAAGAGTGCTGGGCTTGGGAGTCAGAAGAGAACTGAGTTCAAATCTCACTTCTGACCCTCATTACATGACCATGACCCTGGGTAAGTCACAACCAATCTGAGCCTTGGTTTTCTCATCTGTAAAATGGTGATATTACTTGTAGTTCCTACCTCAGAGAGTTATTCTAGAGATTCAATGAAATAGAGCATAAAATATTTTGCAAATCTTTAAGAATTATGTAAGTGTCCGTCATTATTAATGCTTCTCTGTCTCTTTCAATAACCTCTGTTCTTCACAACTCCACTAAGGTGGGTGATCCCAAAAGTTCAGTTCTTATGCCTCCCCCTGCCTAACTCTCTCTGTCTTCTCTGTCTCTCTTCCTCTCTTCCTCCCTCCCTCCTCCTGTGACTTTAGTTACCACACACATGCAAAGAACTCCTAAATTAATACCTACAACTTTGTCTAAATTTATTGTTTTATCCTAAAAAGTTGCTCCTTCTTCAGACTTCCTTCCTTCTATAAGGTATATCTATCCCTTGCTCAAAACATTGTTTTTCTTTATTTTTTTCCTTCCTTTTCCTTCTTCTCTAAAGGAGGAGAACCTGCAGTTAGTTAGAGTGCTTGGCTTCTAGTCTCAGCTCTGCTCCTCACTACCTGTGTGACCATTTCACCTTTGTGGGCCAATTTCCTCATGTGGATGGTAAAAGGGGTCAGACATCAGTTACCATTCTTCCTCTTTGTTCCTACTGCCATCTGACTAGCACAAGCCCCCATTATTATTAGCCTGTTTTACTGAAATCCCCTCTTAACACAGCTTCTTCCTTCCCTTCCTCTTCCAAACCACTTTAAAAATAATCTACCTTATGATGGGCCTAAACCCCATCAGTTTTTTCCTATTGCTTACTAAGTAATATTCAAAGTCTTTAGCTTGGTATTCAAGAGCTTCCACCACCTGGAAACACCCTATCTTTCTGGTTTAATTCATATTACTCCTTTCCAGAAATAGTATGACAGGAGGGAAGCTCAACAAATACAAGAACACTGGACTTGAATTCAGGACAATCTGAGTTCCAATCCTGCCTCACATATTTACTTAGTTGTGTGAGTCTGGACATGTCACAATAACCTCGCTTGGCTTTAGTTTCTCCATCTGTAAAATGGGTATAATAATACTGTATTTCACTGCATAACCACTGTACCCTTTTTATTTCCATCCAAAAACTGGTTTATAACCTTTCATCATGTAAACAGTGACATGGTATAATCTTGTTAATCACACCACTTAAAAGATAAACAGAGCAGCAGTGTATTCACCAGTGGCATATGTTTATACATTTATCTCTCGTGCATCATGAACCACGAGACTATAATTCTCAGAGCATGTACATTGTCAGTACATTTCCAAAAGCCAACTTGCATGGTCTATTTAGAACTGCAGCACTAACGGTATTGTCACTCAACCCAGGGAAGAGCCAAAGGGAACTGGTGGGCAGGTGAAGCTGCCATGAGTAAGTCACAGGCTTCAAGTTGAAAGTGATTGTGTTCACTCAACAGCATGGAAACAGAGCTGCAGAAAGATAGCTTTCAGTAAGTGAAAAGTTGGCGAGAGATTAGCAGAAACTAAAAGACAAGTAATGCTGGAACCATCTTTTTTAAAGAAGCTTCACATAATGGTCATGCCCCATTTTTTGCCAAAAAAAAAATTGGCATAAAATCTGCAACAAATATATGGTGAAATACAGTGCCTCAAAGGATTGTGAATACCAAATAATATGATAATATGTATAAGTACATTGTAAATCTTAAAGAGCTATATAAATGCACGCTATTATTGTTAGTATGTTACACTCCAATAAAAGAGGATTAGACTATTCACTATTCCTCAGACCACAATTCTTCCATCTTCAAGTTTTTGTTCATGCTGTCCTTATTCTTGGGATATCCTTCTTCCCCATCTTTATCTTTTGAGTTTCTAGCCTTCCATTAAAACAACATTTTTCAAATTTTTTCATCTCAAGACCCCTCTATACTCTTAAATAAAATTATTGAGAACCAGCCCTTATTGCCCCCCACCAAGAGCTTTTGTTTGTGCTGGTTATATCTGTCAGTGTTTACCACATCCAAAATGTTGTTGTCTTAGTAATAATATGAAAATAGTTTTGACCTTGCAGATTCTCAAGGGTCTCCAGGCTACTCTTTGAGATCTTCTTCATTAAAGCATATAAGGGAAGAAATTTAATGTAAAATTTTCATACCACAGATGAGGCAATAGTAAGGTAGTGATCATTACAAAGAGAGTAAGATTGGAAAGTGGGGTGATAGTAGCCAAGGGTTAAATGTGTGAAAGTTACTTAAGGTCAGAAATACATAAATTCAGGGGAAAGAGCATGAGATAAGAGTCAAAAGACCTAGCTTCAAGTCAAATCAGCCCACTACTTTACTACTTACAATGATGCCTCCTTCTCCTTTTCTTTCTTCTTTTTTTGAGACTAGGTCTCTTTATCTAAAGCTGATGTCAAGCTGAAAATGTAGCAACCACTCACAGGCCTGACCCCACTGCCGATCGTCATTGAATCTGCTTTGTTTCTGACCTAGGCTGCTTCACTTCTTCTTGGGCAGTCTGGAACCCCCCTCTCCCCACTCAGGGGCTCACCATGAATATGGATACCCATTTGTCTTTAGCCCTACTTCAGCTTCAGCCTTCCCAGTAATAGGGATTACAGGTGTCATAACTAGCCCAGGGTTCTAGAGTAAATCATTTGGGATCATAGAATTTAGAACCAGAAGGGATTGTAAAAATCATCTAATTCAATGCCTTCATTCACAGAGCGGGGAAACCTTCCGAAGAAATGAAGTGACTTGTTCTAGGTCACACAGCTAATAAGTAGCAGAGCCAGCATGCAAACACATTTCTTCAAGTCTAAATTCAGTGTTCTTTCTTTTTATTGTAAAATGGGAATAATAACACTTGCATTTTATTTCTCACATGGTAATTATGAGAATCTAGTGAGGTAACATATGAAAATGAAACTGATGAACTGCAATACCTGAGTGTCTGAGGGGACATTTATATGCATATGAAGATATTGAGGCACCCAAGTATGCAAGCAAAATAAACCCAAAGACCCCAAGACAAATGTTAAAATTCTTGAGAAAGGGGGAAATATGACCTGAGGACCAGTATATAACTGCAACCAAGATCTGAATCGGGTGACAACATGTAGATGTGATGCCCCTCAAAGGAAGAGAGGATGCTTGGCCATGGTTTCATGGTGGAAGGTCTGGAAGTACAGTGAGGAGCAAGCAGTATGCCTGCTCTTCTTTCTTTCCCAGTGTACCAAGAAGAATGAGAAGTGCAACTCGTGCTAGAGAGGCTGGCCAGGGATAGAAAAGCCAAGTTTCCATGAATAAGAAAAAGTGGGAATAAAGGAATAAGTGCTTAAGTGCCTGCTATGTACCAGGAACTGTGCTAAGTACTTTACAAATATTATCTTATTTGATCCTCACAAACCATGGGAGGTTGGTGTTGTTGTGACCCACATTTTACAGTTAAGGAAACTGAGGTAAAACAAAGTGCAGAAGAATTGTCGTTAGTCCTTCATTTTGGAAGAGGAGCAATGACATCATCATGTTCTGACTTGGAAGAGAATTGGATTTAAGTAAGGCAGAGCTGTACAAAGTCATCAGCTTCACTCTCTCCCAGAGACATCAAAGTCCAGTGGCAGGACACAAGTCAGGACAACAGGCAATGGCCCAGGATGCAGTGGAAGTTTTTGGCATCTTGGATGTCTGACCAAGCTTTCCACAGTGCCTGCTTCGGCCACCTTCGTGGCTATTGGAACAAATTGTTCTCATTGGCCTATTCCACCAGGTGAAGTCTTCACATGCTTGGGATAGACATTCCCCTAACTCACCAATGGGTTTGAGGTCTGTCAGTTACCCTCAACCTGGTTTAGCCATGTGCCTTGATGGTTTTATTGGGCTGTGGCTGCTGCACATGCTATAGCTTCCTGAAGCCACAGGTGCGAGTTGGGTGGCAGGTGTGGGGGGTGTTCAGAGAAGCTTATCACCTCTAGTATGAGAACTTGACAAGTCCTTTTCATGGCTGCTCATCCAAAAGTACAAAAGAGTATGAAGTAAAGAATCAAGGCCAAAGAAATATTTACTAACCATAGAATAGGGATTCCAGAAGGCACAATGGAACTAGAGGACAGAATAGGACAGAAACTTAGGAGGCCTAAGATTAAGATGGACAGGCATGAAAAAATGAGGAACGAATGGAAGGGGTGGGGAGTTTTCACCTGGAAAACCCATCACTAATTACAGGATTTAGGAAATGAGGAGGTAGAAATTTATTGACCATCTAAAGGGGAATCGCTTATACAACTGGGGATCCCATCCTTGGTCCTGTAAATATTGAGGGAGGTAAACAATTTGATTTCCTTCAAACAAAAGGGAAGAATGGATATTGATTTGGGGATCTGAGTTGGTAAGTATCTGGTAATTGGCGCCTCTGCACTTAAATGAAGATGACCAGTATACGGAGTGGGCATTAGGCTCAAATCTCTGGTGGCTATAAGGCCCAGTAACGTAGATCTTCTGGTGTCTCAGGCACCAGGAGCCTGGAAGCATAGGAACGGGAGAAAAGTTGTGTGTTGGAAACTCACTATCTTTCCCCTCCAAATCTAATCTTCTTCCTAGACTCTCTGTCTCTGAAAAGGGCACCACCATCCTTTGAGTCATCTGTGTGGCCAACTGTGGAATCATCCTCCATGCTGCACTCTATCTCACTCCTCATAACCATTCATTCACCAAGTTTAGTCTTTTCTATGTACACAATATCACTCACATGTCCCCTTCTCTCCACTCACATAGGTACCGCCCTTCGCAAGAGCCTTCTGACTGGTCTCTCTGTCTCAAGTGTTTCCTCTCTCCGATCCATTTCCCACACAGTAGCCAAAGTCATCTCTCTAAAGCCTAAATTTGACCATGTTACTCTCCTGTTTAAAAGGTTCCAGAAGCTCCAAGTTGTCTCAAGCAAAATATGCAAATTCCTCAGCTTAAATTCCTTTACAATCTGGTTCCAACCTACTTTTCAAGGATTATTTCATTCTTATTCCTTTCATACACTATGTGATCTCATCGAATTATGTCACCAATTGTTCTCCTAAACATGAAATTAAATGTCTTGTCCACATGCTTTTGCCCAAACTGCTCCCTATGTCAGGAATAATTACCTACGTGCACAGTTATCCCTTCCACATTGCAGGGTTAAGATCTAGAAAACCTGCATAAAATTTTTTGGCCCTCCCTTCATATCAAAAAGTCTTAATTTTTTTTCTTTTTCTTTAATAAGGTTTTTATGGTACCTTATTATGATATTTGGGTTGATATTATATCATACTATTCTTGTATGTTATGCATTTCTGAGTTTCTAAACTTTTTCTGTATTATCTGCTGGCCTTTGTGTGTCTGTGGCTTTTGAAAAACTCCTCCAAAATTCCCATTTAATTTCTTATGCTGATCCACAATATATTGAAACCACAATAAGAAAAGTTGTGATGGGAAAGGGATAATTATACTATAGACCTATAGTGTAGAATCTGAGGTCCTTGAGGGCTCAAAAAAATGGTTTGTTTTTATCTCTGTGCCATCAGTGTCTACGCATATGGTAAGGTGCTTAATGTATTTTTAATTGACTTGAATTAAAGAATAGAGAGAGAAAATAAGGATCCTGGGAGAAATTTTAACTACTATTTACTCTTGAACAATGCTTTAAAAAAAGTTATTTACTGTTCAGTATAGATACTTGTAGTTAAAAAAATACAGTTAACATATTGGTCAAACGGCTTCTTTCCTTATGCTGTGATAATTCAGAAAGTTTCTATAATTTTGCTATTAATAAGTCATAATCATAATCCAAAATTATATGTCCAGAAAATTTATTGTTCATCATACCTGTTGCTTAAAGTCACTTGAAACTCTCCCTCTTTTCTCTTTAATTTATCCCTTGCTCGAGAAAGAACAGATCTTTCTGGGTCACCCACAATATTTTCTAACTTTAGTGAAGTCATTTCAAACTCCGTCCAGCAAGAATCAGTTTCATTTTTTAAAACCTGAAGTAGGATGAAAACACTAATTTAGTACATATTTTTAATAAAGGCACAATTATAATCCCACATTCCAAAATTACACATTTTACTAACTAGGTACAGTGACAAAGTTAGCAAAACTCCATGTGAATAATGACAATTTACATGTGAGCTGTGCTTCAGAATGAAGTGGGATAAATTATGCTTTCACTTCATATGAACAATGGTAGTGAACAATGTCTTTCCAACTATATACAATCACCTTTTTCTTGAACATAAGACAAAGGATACAATTTAAAATAAATATTAGAATATGCATCAATAAATTCTTTTCTTTTGCCCCTTAAAAGCAGGTCTACGTAGTATAAACTAGAAGGAACTTGGATTGTATTGAAACTGATATTAACCATATAAAAAGTAAATTAAATTAGTTTGTAAATGCTAACTACATTCAGGATATGCTGAAGCCAGATCATACTAGCTCATGAGAGCCAACTATTAAATTTTTAGTGTGACCATCTATACCTTGCAAATAAGCAAATATTACAAAATCAAGGCTTGATTTTTTTAATTGTCTAGATTTAAGAAAGTGATGGAGAAAATGTTAATATACAGATTAAACTTAAAAGTGTGTTGTGCATACATTTTTTCTTTTTGGAAAGCCAGTTGTTAAACATTGACCAGCCTACCCATGATTATATTCTCATTCTTTCCCCCTCTCCCTCCTACACCATCCCATGTATCTCTGTCTCCTCTCTCCTTTCCAGAGGGTCCACACAATTTGCTATGCAAGGAACTTTCCCTAGGGTCTTATTCGTTCATCCATTCTAGAAGCATTATTTTGTGCCACAGATATCATATGAGAAATTACAGAGGACAAGGGCTCCTCCATTCTTGCAACATGACTGACTACCTGTTTTTTTCTCTTTTTAAATAGTGGTTTACGGGTTTTTAGTAATTTTTTTGTGAACTTGACAAACACCAACAAAGGTAAATACCTCCTTATAAAAAAAAAACACAACTGAAGAGAGGTTATATATGAAAAAGCAAATCTCTATTACGTATAGCTTGTTTTGTGAAAAAAATGTTTATAATAAATACTTTAGTTTCAAAGTTGTCCAATTTTTGTCTCCCTCTAAACTTCTTTCTGTCTCTTCTGTGTATTTTTAAATCCTTCTTTTCTTCTTTTTTGAGGAGTATCACTACCACTAATGCTCCTTTCCCAACTAAGGTCCCCCCTCCCATAAAAGAACCCCCCCCCATCTTTGTTAACAAATAAGCATATCCAAGCAAAACAAATGAACACATTTGGCCACTTCCTTTCCCAAGCAAAATAAACAAGCGTTTACTAAACACTTACTATGTTCCAGACCCCACGTTAAGGGCTAGGGAGACAAAGAAAAGCAAAACCAGTTCCTGTCCTCAAGGAGTTTACAATCAAATGTATCATATATTTCTTAAATAATCTTTCTAACCTTGCTTCCCACATGCAACTATAAGTTGCCAATAAGTTGTAGTCTATCTGTGGCAATAGTAGCAATAAATTGTTATCCTGAAGTTCCTATTGTATACTGCCCCTTATTGAAACTCACTTTGTGAGGCAGAATCACATAAGAAGTACACCACCAAAAAGCAGAATATCATGTGGGTCAATTTTTGGAAAAATCAGTCAATTCCTCAACAAATAGGTGCGGTCACATGAAATACTACAAATCTATAATCATGCAGAGCAGTAGTGTTTTTTCCCTAATAAGCAAGAAAAAAAAAGATATTGAGTACAACTATTTACCTGTAGTTCTGCCAATTTATCTTGTAAACAAGAGATACTCCTTTCCTTTTCACTAGGAAAATCAGAAAGAACTCTAATTTTGTTGCTTTGTAATTGCATCTCTAGGTTATCTCTCTGTGCATCATATCTGGAAAGAAGAATTTACATTAATGAAGAAAGAAGGAAGTTTATTTTTTACTGAGACCAAAACACCCCTGTAATACCTTAAAATTAATTGTAAATTAATCAATTATTCATAAAGAAATCCCATATGTAAGTTGAAAGCTAATTGTTAGAGGAAATGGACTTCTTATGAACTTATGAATAAAGCATAACAAAAGACAACAAAATATAAAACCTCCATAATTTATTCATCACCCAAAACCAGGTGCTTTTAAAAAGGACGGAAGGATGATTAAGCCCCCATTAAAGCTCTGTGCTAATTGCTTTACAAATATTACCTCATTTGAGCCTAACAAGCCTATTATTATCTCCATTTTACAGATGAGGAAAATGAGGCAAGGTCACAGAGCTAGGAGGTGTCTGAAGCTAGATTAGAACTCAAGTCTTCCTGACTCCAGGCCCGGCGCTCTATCCACTGCTCCACCTAAATACCTCACTGAAGTTTATTTGAAATAATTTACCTTTCCAATAACTTCTTAAAAGGCACATCACCATCCTTCATATTCCTTTCATCTTCGTGATGCTTTAGTATGCTGAAGTATTCCAACCCAAAGCTAGCAGATCCAGAAGCCTAAAAGGAAAGGAAAACATTCAACACAACCTTTCCCAAATGCCAGTTATCTTTCTTACTGATTCTTTATGCCAACCAGGAGTTACAACCATGTCGGTTAAGATTCTCAGTTGGGATTGCACACTCCAGTAGCAGGGAAGACACCTGCCTGTAGGTAGGAAGTCAGCAGACTGAAGAACCCACCCTCAAAACACTCGAAAGACAGGCTTCAGTCTATGGCCTGGGAGTGAAAATAATAATAAAAGCTAGCATTTATATAATATTTCAAGGCTTTCCAGATGTTTTACAAATGTTATCTCCTTTTGGTCTTCACAACAACCCTAAGAAACAAATATTGTTATTATCCTCATTTTAATAATAACAATAAATAATAAATAATGTTTGTTTAATAACTAGGATTTATATAGCATTCACTAGGTTCCAGGCACTAAGCTTTGCACTTAACAGTTATTATCTCATTTGATTCTCATAGCAACCCTGGCATGTGGGTGCTATTATTACCCCCATCTCAATAATAATAACTAACATTAATGTGTGAAACATTATGCTTAGCATTTTGTCATTATTTATCTCATTTGGTCCTGACAACAATCATAGAAGGCAAATGCTATCATTATCCCCATTTTACAGATGAAGAAACTAAGGCAGACAAAGGTTAAGTGACTTGCTCACGGTAACACAGTTGGTAAGTGTCTGAGACTGAATTTGAAATCAGGTCTTCCTGACTCGAGGTCCAGTGCTCTATCCGGTATACCAGCTAGCTGGCAGGACAAGATGAAGCAGAAAACCTAAGTGTCCACACAGTTAAGTAAGTGTCTAAAGCAGGTTCTGAATCCAGGCTTTCCTGATGCCAAGTCCAGCATGAGAACCACTGTACCCCACAATTGTTACAATGACTTTCTTTACTCGTGTATTGCCATACTGGAACCTCCCACTTATACAGAATCTATACAATTGAAAAGCCCAAATCACTGGGATTTTGAATAAACAAATTTATTTTTTTTTTGCTTTTTGGAGGGGGGAAGGCAGGGCACTTGGGGTTAAGTGACTTGCCCAAGGTCATATGGCTAGAAAGTGTTAAGTATCTGAGGCTGGAGTTGAACTCAGGTCCTCCTGACTCAAGGGATAGTGCTCTATTCACTGTGCCACCTAGCTGCCCCATAAACAAATTTTTGAAAAGAAAAATGACAATTTTTTTAAAAGCTTACATCAAGTTGTTTTTTTAAGTGATTTCCAGCATAAATAATGTTGTTGTTGTTCAGTTGTGTCCAACTATTTGTCACCCTATTTTAGGTTTTCTTGGCAAAGATACTGCAGTGGTTTGCCATTCCTTCTCCAGCTCATTTTACAGGTGAGGAAACTGAGGCAAACAGGATTATGTGGCTTGTTCAGGTTCACACAACTAGTAAGTATCTGAGGCCAAATTTGAACTCAGGAAGATAAGCCTTCCTTATTCCAAGCCTGGTGCTCCATCTACTATGCCACCTAATTGCCCCATAAATAATGAGTATATATCTTAGTATATATTTAGGTTAATCTACTATACCATGAGTATCACAATACTATGACAGTATTTGCTGATGTTCATGATGATGACACATATAAGTTATCATGAGGGAATACAATGTGTTCGATGGGGCTTTATTTTGCCTATTTCATTAAAATAGACTAGGTTCCCTCTGGAGGTGGTGAGTTTCCCCTCTCTTAAGGTTTTTTGGGGTTTTTTGTTTTGTTTTTTTTTTTTATAAGCAATTGGGGTTAAGTAACTTGCTCAAGGTTACACGGCTAGTCATTATTTATGTGTGGGTGCTCATTTTCTGAGACTGGATCTGATCTCGGGTCATCCCAACTCCGAGGCTGGTGCTCTTACTCACTGCGCCACCTAGCCGCCCCGCTCTTAAGGTTTTTAAGTGAAAGCTGAATGGCTACTTGTCAGGTACTTTGTAAAGAGGATCCTTTGTTTCAGACTAGAAGACCTTAGAGGTCCATTCTGACTGAAATTCTGTGATTCTCAAATATAATAAATATAATTCAGTTAACCAGAACCCTAATTCCCCAATCATTCCGGATGAAAAAGAATCTACCTTATTGGAAAGTTTATCTAGTGCACATTACAGTGCTGAAGGCTTTCTTCACTGGATTTCCTTCTAAGAGGCAACTAAATGATATGGTGGATAGAGTCCTAGTCTTACGGTTAAGAAGACCAGAATTCAAATCCTGCCTCCCTTATCAGCCAGGTAAAGTTGGGCAAGTCAGTAAGCCATTCTCAGCCAACTTCCTCACCTGTAAAATGGGGATAATGACAGCATCTACTTTTTTTTTTTTTTTAAAGCAATTGGGGTTAAGTAACTTGCTCAAGGTTACACGGCTAGTCATTATTTATGCGTGGGTGCTCATTTTCTGAGGCCGGATCTGATCTCGAGTCATCCCAACTCCGAGGCCGGCGCTCTTACTCACTGCGCCACCTAGCCGCCCCTTTAGGGCAGTTGGGGTTAAGTAACTTGCCCAAGGTTACAGGGCTAGGTTTTTGTTTGTGTGGATTAAGTGTCGGAGGCCGGCTCCGAACTCAGGTCCTTCTGATTCTAGGGCCGGCGCTCTATTCACTGCACCACCTAGCCACCCCGACAGCACCTACTTTTAAAGGGTTATTGTGAGAATCAAGCGGCATTACACATGTAATGTAGATTGTGAACCTTTGTATCAACATCATTCAAATAGAATACCTCTTCAGGTGAAGTTGCATCATTTGATTTGGACGGTTGTACCACCTTCCCAGCATCCCTTCCACCATTCTCAGATGTACTTAGAGGCTTCCTAGAAGGAACAGAAATTTTCATTTTAAAAAGTGCCATAAACCTCAACCCCCAAAAGCAATATCATTAATGTTAATAAGTTTTGGAAGGAAAAATGGTTTTATAAAGATTTTCCCTGAAATTCCTCATGTTCTTATGAAATACCAACTTTTTTTCAGGCATCTGAGTGTTTTCAATAAGGGCCTGGAGCATCATATAAATCTCAGAAGCAGTATTCTTAATTCTGTTTTGTCTTTGTCCATATTCTATAATGGTTTTCCTTATTTCTTGTTGACTTTCCTCTGAAGTCAGCTCTTCACTCAGCTCCCTCAGGGCTTCCATGTGGTGATCCAGCTGACACAGGATCCCTTCATCAGAAAAGCAAGCCTAAATAAAAAAATAAAACAGCAGACAAGGATTCATCAGGAGTCGACATGATTTTTTTTCCACAATGATTAGAAACTGGTGGATTTTCATAATGATGAGAAGCTGTTATCTTATGTCAGAAATTTTCATTTTTACTGATACTTTGTTTTTACATCACATTACAATCTAAATATTTCTTCCTTTACCCAGCCATCTCTTGTAACAAAGAATAAAAAGAGAGAGAAATAAAGCAGTTCATTAAAATGAATCCATAATGAACCAAGTCTGACATAGTACTAAGGTTTATAAAAGCACTTTACATTTATTATATTATGATCCTGGGAAGACTTATAGGAGCTGATTCAAAGCAAAGTGAGCAGAACCAGAATAATGTACACAGCAACAGCAATACTGTTCAATACTGATCACCAACTGTGAAAGACTTGGCTACTCTGCCCAATACATGATCCATGACAATCCCAAAGGACTCAGGAGGAAAATTTCTGAGAGAATCGATGAATTCTGAATACAAACTAAAGCACATGGTTTTCACTTTACTTTTCTTGCTTTTTTTTAACATGACTAATGTGGAAATGTTTTGCATGACTTCATATGTATAGGTAAAAGAGGGAATGGATGGAGGGAGATGATTTGGAAGTGAAAATAAAAATTTAAAAATTAAATTAAAATAAAATTATTATCTGGGGTGGCTATGTGGCACAGCAAATAGAGCACTGGCCCTGGAGTCAGGAGGACCTGAGTTCAAATCTGGCCTGAGACACTTAATACAAAAACTAGCCATGTGACCTTGGGCAAGTCACTTAACCCCAACTGCCCCTCCAAAAAGCAAAAAAAAAAAAAAATTATCTCATTTGATCCTCATACCAATCATTACTATTATTAGCCTACTTTACACACAAGGAAACTAAGGCATACAGATGTTAAGCAACTTGCCTAGGGTCACAGAGCTAGTGTCTGAGGCTGGATTTGAATTAAAGTCTGTCCTGACTGCTAATCCAGACCTTAATGTATTGGTCCGCTCAGTTGTGCATCAATACAGGCAATATTCAACAAGTACAGTTCCATACCTTGGCAAAGAAGGGAAGGAGGGGATGCTGTTGTATTACACAGGCATCGAGAGACTTTTGAATGTAATAATAGCTAGCATTTATATAGCTGTTTAAAGTTTACAAAATGCTTTACAAATATTATCTCACTTGATCTTCACAGCAACCATGAAAGGAAGGTGCTATAATTATCCCTGTTTTGCAGATCAGTTAGGTCAATTGTTCAGGGTCACACAGCTATTAAGTGTCTAAGGCTAGATTTGAGCTCAGATCTCCCTGACTCCAAATCCAGTCTTCTATCATTGCACCATCTAGTAGGTGCCTTTAATCTCAGTCTCTCCAGAAATCTTTAAGCTTCAAAGAAAGACAAAGTCTCCAAAAGTACCACATTTTTTAAAAGAACATAAGTGAATTAGAATGCACTACAAAGAGGATACTGAAGATGAATCCATTTATTTCACCTTAACAGATATTTGTTAAGCACCTAGGTTCAGGCTTCTAAAAGAAAAACAGAACAAAAGAGTCCCTGCCCTTAAGGGGCTTACATTCTACTGGGAGTGCACAACATGAACATAATTAGCACAAGCAAATATGAAATAACGGTGGTTTGGGGAAGGGACACTAGTAAGGTGAGCTCAGAAGAGGCCTCTTGTATAAAGTGGCACTTAAGCTGAGCTTTGTAAGGCAGCAAGAGTCTTACACAGTAGAAATAGGGAGTGAGAGCATGAGACTTCTCCTGTGCAAAGACAGAGGGAGGACGAAATATTATGCACATGGTAGTGCATGAGGGTGAGTAAGGAACCTCAATAGATAGGTTAGAGCAAAATTTTAAAGAGTTTTAAATATCAGAGGCATTTGTATTTTATTCCAGAAAGCACTTGGGAGCCATAGACATCTCATGAGCAGAGAAGGGACATAGGCAGACCTGTGTTTTATTTATATCAAATTGGCAGTTGTGTGGAAGATGGATTGAGAAAACTAGAGGTGGTATTACCCAGAAGTCAACTAGAAAGTTATAGTAATAATCTGGGCAAGAAGTAATGGGGACCTAAATTGGACTGGTTGTGTGATGGATCAAAGATCGGAAGCAATGTCACACAAGAATTGGGCTTTTAATTGGACCTCCTGACTTTTCTCTTCCCCTCCCCAATTTGTTGTCCACATAGCTGCCAAAGTGACTAATCTGAGAAGCAAAGGTCTAATCATGTCAGTTCCTTACTCAACAAACTCAGTGGACTCTTTGTCATTCCTAGAATCAAATACAAACTCATCTGTTTAGAATTTAAAGCCTTTCAAAATCTAACTCCAATATCATTTTCCAGCTTTATTATACATTACTCCCCTTTAGACACCCCATAGACAAGTCAAAACGGTCTTCTTGCTGTGCTTTACACATGACCCCCCCCATCTCCTATCTTGCTGCTTTTGTATAGGCTCTGAATTATACTCCCTCCTCACCTAAACCTCTTAGAATCTCTAGCTTCTTTCAAAGTTCAGCTCAAGTCCCACCAAAGGACCTTCACTGATCCCATTAGCTTCTAGGGCTTCCCCCCAAAATTACATTGCATTTCTTTGATTATATTTTGTATATTCTTATATTTATGCATGTTCTCTCCTTAATAGAATATAAGCTTCATGAGGGCAGGAACTGTTTCATATTTTTTTGTCTTTGTATTCCCAGCATCTAAAACAGTGCCTGGCACAGAGTAGATGCTTAATACTTACTAACTGATGGTATAGGGGAGATTCTTGATTTAACCAGCTGAATTAACCAGCTTCTGATATCCCTTCCAAATTCTGAATTCTAAGTCATGGGGTCCTATGTGATTCCATAATATTACCATTACACAGCACCTCAAAAAATTCTCCTGTTAACTCCTACATACTGGCAGTTATTTATTGTGAGTAATTTTTTATAACATAAAAGGGTTTTGAAAGTGTAAAGACTGGATACTTGAGGACCCAATATAACTAAATGTGCACCACGGCTTATATATGTGTGGACTATAAAGGTCAATAAAAGGACCATGGGAAAATTCAATTTGATTTTGGACTAACTTTCTAAGTATTCAAAGAAATGATCCTTGAGGTAGGAATAGTTAAAAAAAAAACCTGTTCAGCCTGACTTGTTTAATCTTTGCCCTGACATGCTATTTTTCACAAATATTTCAAGGCTAATTCTGGTGTGCTTAATCAGTTAAAGCCTACCAGTGGGGCATATCATGCTTTCCTAGAACACTTAGATCCTTCAAAGGTCACTGTGTCTATTTCAATAACAATAACAAGTATTATATCTCTTATATAACTAGCAAACCAACAGAAGCAAACATTAATTACTGAATAAATTTTTAGTACCAACAATAAATGAAAGAATTCCGGGCAGTGACAGAATTATACACTGGCAGTGATAAACCCACAGAAAGAAAGACCTGAAAATGATTTCCCTAGATCTTTTAATCCAAACTCATGCCATTAGATAAAAATAAATTTGAATGTAAAAGCACAGTTTTCTCTAACAGAATTTGAGAACTTGGAACATTATTAAACTTTGTACAGCAAATAAAAAATAAAATAAAATAAAAAATAAATAAATAAATTTGAATGGATACCAATGCTTAGAAAGGGAATTTAGTTGTCAAGGCATGAACTCAAACACAATTAAAATGTTTAAATAGGAATCAATCTACCTCATGTTCTTCGATGAGTCCTTTGGTCTTCCCTTTACTGAGTAATTTTTTCTCTTTATTTAGTTGCTTTTCAAGTTTTGAAATGTTTTCAGTAAGCCTTTTTTCTATTTCAATTTTTATTCGATGAATATATAAACATATCTCTTGATGAAGACCCTATAAAATAAAATAAACATTTCCTTTTCTCCCAGATCTACTCATCAAATTTCTACCCATACTTTAACAATGATTGGCTGGAATGTAACCCCTTCTATGATCACTTCCTCCAACCTAGAAGTGACATCTCCCTTCTCTGAACTTTTTATTTAGACAATTTTATGTCTCTATTCGCACTTTTATATTTTAACCCTTACTATAGTTATCTATGGACAAATCTTACATCCCGTCTTGAGTTGTAAGCTTTTCACAGGATGATCAGGGTATCTTCCTTAACACAGTACTTATAAATTTAAGCCATTCAATAAATACTCATTAAATGAATGAATGGATGAATCCTAGAAACTAGTTTTGTCTAAACTGTTTGCTCCCAGTACAAATTAAAAACATGTCATGATTATCACAAGGCTAAGAGGGAACTAAAGTAAATACACCCCCATATCTTTAGGAAGGATGACACTTTAGGAAGGATGAATACCATTCAAAATAATGAAAATATTTTTCTTATATTTTTTTAAATAAAGAAATGTGTTTCCAACTAATACAATGACATATAAATCTTATGGCTATCTCACCTCCCACTCTTTGGAGAGCTCTTTGCTCATTTCTTCTAAAGAAAGCTTTTCATCAGGAGATACAATATTTTTTAGTTGTTCTGCAGCTTTCAAAAATTTGTCCAAGCTTTTACTGTTTAGAATGGCTAGAATATCCTGTAAACAAAGTACATAACACACATATGAAAACCACATTACATGCAAAAGGTAAGAAAGGAGCATCCATAAAGCATTAAACCACAGAAGAAAACAAAAAGAAATTTAGAAAATGGACACAAATAAGGCAACTTTGTTACAACCATGTTAAATTTAATATTACACCTAGAGAAAACAAACCAAATATATATCAAAAGCTTTTTCTTTGGATTTTGAAATCTTCATGTTTGTGTATATTAAATTCATAATTAGAAAAAGTTTCTCTAAATAGTTAAAATAACAAAAATAATTAACCTAAAAACACATTCTACTATCAAGACCACTTTTTTGAAAGTTCATACTAGGAGATAGGGGGCAGCTAGGTGGTACAGTGGATAAAGGTCTAGGCCTGGAGTCAGGAAGACCTGAGTTCAAATGTGACTTCAGACACTTACTAGCTATGTGATGTTGGGCAAGACACTTAATCCTGTTTGCCTCAGTTTCTTCATCCATAAAATGAGTTGCCAAGAAAACCCCAAATGGGGTCATGAAGAGTTGGACACAAATGAAAAGCAACTGAACACTAGGGTAAAAGAAAAGTGTCACAGGATGTCATCTGTAACATGTCTAAAAACTTTTATGAACACTTCCCTTTGTAAAGAGAAGCCAGTATTACATCTCATGGGGCTAGAGTAGGTTCTTTCTGAAAAGTACCCATTATTCTACTATATAATGGTATGGTTGAAAGATAAGGAAATTACTAGGGGACACTATGACATTCAAAGAAATGAACCATGTGGAAAACTAAACACTTTGCTTCAATATTGTGTCAGAGCAAAGAGGTGGGAAAGGCATTGGACAATGTAACCTGTAAGCTTTTGAAGTTATGAATAAATAAATTTGCTATATAAGCAATAAAATGTAGAAAGTATGTGGAGGAGTACAAAGAAATTTCAATTATTAGTGACAATTATACTAATAGGAAAGTCTGACAGGCAGTACAATACCAGTAAAATATGACTCTTAAATTAGTCTATTTCTCTTTCCACCTAATCCTTATTTTCCTATCTTCTCCTCAAAATGAATTTTGAATTCTGCCCTATATCCCTTTAGCGTCGGCTAAAGCCTGGTAAGGGAGTATTATACTCCTTGCTCCCGGTTGTCCCTTGTGGATTTTCCCAATACCACCATTATTCAGTAAGTTCTTCTTTACTGTTCATGCAATCCATATTCAGTCAAGATTCTGATGGTACTTATCTATTGACTCTCCTTCCTCACTGAGTACAGCAACTAACTCAGTCTCTCTACCTGCTCCAACTGCTGCCTTCATACAAAGGGACTTTGACATACAGACTGATCCTCCCTCAAATATCCTAACTTCTTACTTCCTCAGCTTAATCATTTCTACCTCCTACTCCTCTCCTTCTCCTCGATTACACACAGAGATGGTCATATCTTTGATCTTGGCACCACCCACAAATGTACCACTTCTGTGCTCATGAAATTAACATTTTTATCTGATCATAGTCTTTTATCATTATATCTTTCCATCTGTTTCATGACCCCCAACACTGTTCTTAGTGTTTACTATGACCTCTAATCCTTTCACCTCTCAGTACTTTCCCAGTCTTCACCCCTGCAATGGTCACATTCTTCTCCTTATCCTTTTTGCCAATCATGCCTTACCAATCCCAAATCTTGTATTACTCCCACCATCTACTATCTTCACTTTTTTTTACAAGAAAAATGCTGGAGAAAATCATGAAACTATGCTAAAACTGGGTTCCTTATAAATTTGTTTACATAATCCCATCTGTGCCCTTCTTGCAACAAGACAATGCTCACTAATTGATTCACTATTGGACTCATCATAACTGCTATTCCAAGTATTTTCATCTGCCCTCAAATATGCCATGACTCCTCTTCTCCCAATTCTCTCAAGTTAATAACCTTGCTTTATACATTAAATTTAAAAATGGAAGCTATTTTCTAAGAGCTCCCTCTTCTCCTGCTTCATCTCACCTCACCCAGATGCCTTCTGCCATTATCACACAAGAAGAGGTGGTCTTTCTCCTTTCTAAGGCAAAACTGCTCTACATGCACTACTGATCCCATCCCATCCTCTCTTCTTCATCAAATTACTCCCCTCTGTTATCCCCATTCTTTCATTAATCTTTAATTTCTCTTTTTCTACAGGCTATTTCTATGCTGCTTACAAACTCCTTCATTTTTCCTTAATTTCTGAAAAACAAAACCTCATTCGATCCATCCATCATCACTAGCTTTCATTCTATATATCCCTAGTCCATTCTGTGGCTAAACTACTTGATAAAACTCTCTACAATCAGTCTCACTCCCTCCACTCATTCTCCTCTAAACTTTCTGTCATCTGGCTTCAAGTCTCATTCACCTGAAATTGCTCTATTCAAAGATACCAATGACATCTTAACTGCTAAATCTAGTGGGCTCTTCTCAATCCTCTTCCTTTTGGAACTCTCTGAAGCTCATGATACTGCCAACACACTCTTCTAGGCATCATCTCCTCCCTAGATTTTTGTGACACTGCTTTCTCCTAGTTTGTCTCCCATCATTTAATTGTTCCTTTTCAATTTCCTCTACTGCATCTTCATCCAGATCATGGTAACTGTGGGTCTGTCCTGGTGACACTTCTCTTTTTGCTCTTGGGTGACCTCATCAGCTCCCATGGAGCCAGCTGTCATCTTTATGCAGAGAGAGAATTCTCAGATTTATTTAGTCAGTCCTATTTCCAGTCTTATGTAGCTAATTAGACATCTCAAACTGAATATCCTATAAATTCGACATTTCCAAAGTTGAGCTCATGATCTTTCCCCCTAAATTCTTTCCTCCTCCATTTTCCTTTTACTCTTGATGGTATCATTATATGATCAGTCACCCAGGTTTGTAACATAAGTGTCATTCTCAACTCCTCATTTTCTCTCAGTCCACATATCCAACCCATTCTTGAGTACTGTCATTTTTCCTTTGTGATATCTATCACATAGGTCCCTTTCTCTCCTCTTAAACAAACCCTACCCTGCTACAGCCCCGTGTCCACTTCATGCCAGGACAATTGCAATAGCATTCCAGTTGCCTCCCCACTCTAGTCAATCCTCCATTTAGATACAAAATTAGTCTTCTTAAAGTATAGGTCTGACTATGTCACCTCCCTATTCAATAAACAATAAACTCCATATTTACTCCAGAATCAAATATAAAAAATCTTTTTTTTTGGTAGGGGGGAAGGCAGGGCAATTGGGATTAAGTGACTTGCCCAAGACCACACAGCTAGTAAGTGTTAAGTGTCTGAGGCCGAATTTGAACTCAGGTCCTCCTGACTCCAGGGTCAGTACTCTATTCACTGTACCACCTAGCTACCCCTAAAAATCTTTCAAGTCCTTTAAAGTAGGGCCCCTGGAAATTTTTATGTTAAAAATCAAAATTAGGGCTAAAGAAGGAAACCATGGTTGAAGAGCAAAGATGAGAGGCTTTAAGTGGCTTTTACCAATTCAGTTGAAGATAATTCTTGATATTTGTAAAGCACTTTTGCATTCACTATTTCATTTGATTCTTAATTTTATGAGTTAGATAGGAAAGAGATCATCTTTTCTACTTACTAACTTATGTGGTTTTGGACAAAGTCATTTTACCTTTGGCCTCAATCCTCTTCTCCACAAAATGAAGGTATTAAACTAGATGGACTCTGAGGTACCTTTCAGCTCTAGATGTTCAATCCTATTATCTCTATTTCACAGATGAGGAAAATGAAGCAGATTAAGCGACTGGCCCAAGGTTGTAGTTGCAAAGCTAGCACTAAGACTAGATGAGCCAAGTCTCCTGAATCCTATTCCAGAGGTATTTTCACTTCAGTGCCCAACATTTTTAAAAGGACTACATTAAAATCTGAATTTAATTTTTTCTCATTTAATTGAATATTTTTTTATTGTAATTTTAAGTCACTTTTGCTTACTATTAAGAAAGAAATTCTGATACTGGAAAATTCAGAGATTAAAAGAAGATAATGGCAGACTAGCATAATTTTTGTTTTGCATTCTTTATTTTTAATAGAGAAATAAGTACCAATAAATATTCTGCATGTAATGATAATAGAAATTCCCACCTTCTTTTGTGAAACCAGGTCACCAAGGCTCCTTTTTTGTCCAAGGAGTTGCTGAGCTTTCACAATATCAGACTCAAGTTCCTTTTGTGACTTTTCAAACTTGGTTCTAACATCCATTTCTAGGGAGCTCTCATATGAGACCTGTAAGACAGCATCTAGCTCTGCCATATTATTCTGTGAAGAAAAACAGTTTTAAATGATTCGCATTTCACCCCCTATCTTATAGGATATACACAAGAAAAAAAAACCAAGTAGTTCTTCAAAACTTCTAATCTTTTCCAAGGCTTAGCACAATGGTCTATAATTCAATTCAACAAAAATTTAAGTATTTACTAAACAGAGACGTTGAAGCCAAATTATAGAGGACCTTGAATTCATACAGGAGGTACTTAATAAAAGTTGGTTAAATTGAAATTTCTTTCAAATAGCAGTTTGTTGGGTTTTTTTAATATAGATTCTAATAGACTATTTACATGTCACTAAGAAATAATTATTTTAAACTGTAATGCAAAAATAATATTATGCAAGAAATTATAAATGAATGGTAGTATTTTTTCTGACCACTAAAAGTTAAGGAATAACATATTTCAAAAATATACTATGTTAGAGACCTGAACTTTGTCTTTTGCTTCTTTAATCTGTGTAGAGAGCCCAGATATATGGAAATTCTGGAGGAGCACCTTGCTTGAAATATTTTGTGCTATTATTTGTAATGTATTTTCTTTCCTAGTCATATGCTCTTGGTACATAGATCCTCGGGCAATCAGGTTCTATAGAAACAAATGAGAACATAGTTAGGTTCAACATTAATTCAGATTAAAATAATGTTAATCCAAAATCACTAAAGATGAATACAAAATCCAAAATGGTGAAATTTGCATAATAAATGTTCTGAGTATTCTTTATGTTGTCTAGCTTGAAGAAAGCCTGAGGATATAGTCAATACTACCTTGTAAGTAAGAAGGAAATAATTCACAAATAATTAAAACCATATTTAAAGATATATATGAGTATATATAAAATAGATTTTTAATGATCAGGTTCTGAGAAACATCCTGATCCCTTTAATGCTATGTCAATTCAAAATTACATCTTGTATGCTATTGATATCTCAGTATGATACCAACTATAAGTAAAATAATACTATTTTAAAAATAAACTGGATACTAATTATCAATATTAATTATGAGATCAGAGATTTAGACCTAACACCAACGTAGAGACTCAAGGTCTCTAACTTTAGAAACCAGACCTCAAAGTCACAGAGGTAGTTTGTGACATGATCATAGATGCCAGAGCTGAAGAGCTCACAGTTCATCTAATCCAACCCTTTCATTTTACTGATGAGAAAACTGAGGTCCACAGAGGATTAGTGACTTTCTCAGAACCCCAATTCTCAAAACTATACAAATGATCTTTCTATGCTTAACACAGAAAATATAGCTAGATAGGGGCGGCTAGGTGGCACAGTGAATAGAGCACCAGCCCTGGAGTCAGGAGGACCTGAGGACCTGAGTTCAAATCTGGCCTCAGACACTTAACTAGCCGTGTGAGGGGCAAGTCACTTAACCCCAACTGCCCTCCAAAAAGCCAAAAAAAAAAAAAAGAAAGAAAATACAGCTAGATTAAATACACAAAGCCAAAAAATAGAGATTTGCAAAGGGATTACTTCTTATTCTTGTTGTTGGAATTTTCCATGTTGTCAGAACTCATGCCTGAATGGTTTTATGACTTAGCTGAAACTCAGTTAAACTTTTAATGCTACATCTTCCCCAGAAGGGCTGAGTTAATAGTGAAGCATAATAGCTAAGCATAATACAATGTAATTATTCATTTCCCTGTTTCTCAACGAGTTGGTTATATGGAAGTAAAGACAGAACCGAGTCTCAGGGAAGAAAGATTGTGTTCTCTTCTACTAAAAGCAGCAGGATCCACTGTGATCAGTTAAGATGTCGGTGTCTAATCCATGGGTAAGCTTTTAATAGCTAATAATTCTTTATATTCACAAATCATACTTTCAAGTGCAATATGAAACCAAGACTTACTTATTCCATGGAGACTCTTTTAAAAATTAATCTCTATTCTATAGAGAAAAATAAATTCAAAACCAATGCCATTGGCCAGGCAGAGTGATGCACAATAATCCAAGATACTAAGGAGGATCACTTAAGTGCTAATATCCCTATTTGACATTCTTTAAAAAGAACACAGACTGAAAAAATGGGAAGAGTAGCAAATCTGCACAAATTGGATGCTATCTCTTCTACTCATTAGCTGTGTGATCTAGTACAAGTTGCTTAACTTCTTTGGGACTGTTTCCTCCCCTATAAAATGGAGATTTTGAACTAGTTCATCTTTACAATGTCTTCTTTATCTTAAAGATCCCAGGAGACTTGCCCAAGGTTACATAGCTAAGTAGTGGGCCCTAGGCCTTCCTTGGTGGTAGACACCTGTAATCTTTGTTACTGGGGAAGCTGAGGCTAGTGGGTCATACCTTTAGGAGTTTTAAGCTTCAGGAGGGCTAAAGTCATTTGGATGTCCAAAACTAGTTCAACACCAGCATGGTGGACCCCTGGGAGTGGGGTGGGCCACTAGGCTGCCTAAGAAGGGAAGGTCAGAAATGGAAGAGGTCAAAACTTCCATGCTGATTAGTGGTGAGATCTGACCTGTGAGTAGCTACTGTACTTCTGCCTGGATGAAATAAAGAGACCCGGTCTCAGGTGGCACATTGGATAGAGTGCTGGGCCTGGAGTCAGGAAGACCTGAGTTCAAATCTGGACTCAGATACTTCCTGGCTATGTGATCCTGGGCAAGTCACTTAACCCTGTTTGTGGTTAAATGACTAATGTTAAGTGACTAAACTAATGCCTCAGTTTCCTCATCTACAAAGTGAGCTAGAGAAGGAAATGGAAAACCATTCAAGTATCTTTGCCAAGAAAACCCCAGGTGGGGTCATGAAGAGTCAGACACAATTGAAGAGCAATCTCCTTATCCAAACAACAAAAATAACAACCAAAAAAACAAAAATAAAAACAAGAAAGGCATACTTTAGAACAGTGGTGTCAAACTCAAATAGAAAAAGATCCCAGAAGGCTGCATATTCACTTGGAAAACCACAAATTACCGTTCTCTATTGTATTACATTTTCATTTTGTTAAACATTTCTCAATTACATTTTAATCTGGCCAATGGGTAGAGTTTGATGTCTCTGCTTTGGAGTACCTTTGGCCCACTTCTAGTGGCTCCCCCTATAGGTAGAAAGGAGCACAAGTAACCATCCCAGGTAAGAATTTATCCCATTAGAAAGGATTTTTTAAAAAAAGTACTTCATTATCTCAGAGCCCCAAAATAAGCCAGTGTCAAAGTTTAAAAAAATAAATTTTTTAACTTTCCTATGCCCAGGGCATGAGGTAGTAAATATTCTGACCTTAGCATGGCACTGGCTATGAGACACATGGTTTCTTGGAATTTCTTTTATCAACACTGATCTAAGTTGGAATATAAGATCACAGCTGTAAAATTGGCATTTTGCTTTTCTACATTTTTACCTGCAAAAATTCTTCCATGGAAGCTTCCACATAACCTTGTTGTTTGATAAAATCCAGAACAGGTCTGATTTCTGTTTCCCAGGTTGCCACTTGGTCAATGAATTCTTCCATCTCTTTAAGCACTTGTAGGAGCTCTGTGAACTCTTTAATTACAGCCTCGTTTTCTTTTCCAGTCTACAATATACAAGCAAGATTATGAAAACAAAACAGTGTATTCAGGATTATCCTTTTTTATGTGAATGACTTAAAACTTTCTTTTCAATAGGTGGTCAACAAAATCATTATTCATAACTGACTGGCTGGTTCTTCCCAAGAGCTTCCAGTTTAAGGAGGTCACCCAGGTCAACCAGGTCTTTATTCCTCTCCAAACTATACATCTGATTCTCCCACTTTTTTCGTCTTTTTTTTTTGAGGGGGGAAGGCAGGACCTTTGGGGTTAAGTGACTTGCTCAAGGTCACACAGCCAGTAAGTGTTAAGTGTCTGATGCCAAATTTGAACTCAGGTCCTCCTGACTCCAGGGCCAGTACTCTATTCATTGTGCCACCTAGCTGCCTCTCTCTCCCACCTTTTTCTACAATGCTCCAGAAACTTCTTCACTTTGGCCTCTCTCTCTGACTGGCTGGTTCTTCCCATAACCTCTGTTTTAAGGAGGATGCCCAAACCAGTCACATCTTCATTTCTCTCCAGGCTGAACTCCTGGCTCACTGGATTTTCTCTACCATGACTTGGACAGGTACCTTCTTATTTCCCCCTCTTTCCTTCTTTCAGTTTCTTTTCATGTGTTTTCCTCCTCCATTAGAATATAATCTCTTTGAGGGCAGGGGCTCTCTTTCTGCTTATATTTGTATTTGCAGCACTTAACAAAGTACCTGGCAAATAGTAGGCACTTACATGTAGCTGGCATACTAGAAAATACACAGGCCTTAGAGTCAGTAGAGCTAGAAGCTATCTAAACCTTTCTGCTTTTAATATTTTTCTAGGGAAGAATGGTCTCCTTATACATCTAGTTTAAGGAATAATCATGGCCATTAACTTTAGGCAGAATAATTCCCTACTTAAGTTACTTAGGGTAGTGTAGGGGAAATACCTGACCACAATGCATTATCAAGTTGCAGAATATTTCTTTAATATTTACCTATCTTCCAAGATAGGATGATACTCTCTTGAACTGGGGAAAATGATGCTAAACATTAGCACAGCAAGCATTGCAGCTGTGCATTAGAGCACACCAATGTCATCAGCCTTGTGATGCACCCTCAACCCCTTCAGCCAGCAATGAGAGGTAATAAAAGGAATACCCAAAAGTGCAGTTACATGAACAAATCACCCAACCTCTGAAGGCTGGGAGTATTACAAGAGAGGAATTCAGCAGGGGACTCGTATGCAGAGAGCCTTCAAATTTGACAGGCGAAGTCTCAGCAAAGAAGGGATTTTAACACTGGGAATTTAGACACTGAGGAAATTTGGACAGTGGCATTCTAAAGCAATTCAGCAGCACTTAGCTGATGCAAGCTATTAATCTGTGACTACTAATCTTGCACTAAAGCAATAGTATTTCTTACTGAGAGTCTTTTAAGAGTAGAGTCAGAGTACTGGTAGACCAATTAAGTCCTACCATAAAATGTTATTAGCTGCAAAACTTTGTGCAAGTCTCAGTTAACTTTCTTGAGTATCAATTTTTTCACTGTAAAAATGGGGATAAAAATATTTGCTCTGGATGCAATTGTTGTAAAGAAAGTGTTTTTTAGATATAAGAGCACAATAAAATGTGAATTACTATTACTAGTGGGTCAATGGACAGAGCACTGGCCCTGGAGTCAGGAGGACCTGAATTCAAATCTGGCCTCACTTTCTAGCTGTGTGGCGCTGAGCAAGTCACTTAACCTATTTGCCTCATCTGTAAAATGAGCTGGAGAAGGAAATGGCAAACCACTCTAGTATCCTTGACAACAAAAACACAAATTGGGCCATAGAGTCAGGCAGAACTGAAATCATTCAACAATGACACGTTGGGGACAATAACAGCACCTGCCTCTCAAGGTTGTTGGGAGGATCAAATGATAGAATATTTGTAAAGCATTTATTTAGCACAGTGCCAGGCACTCTATAAATGCTTATTCCCTTCCCCTACTAATCAGCTCCCTGGCTAGTTAACATCTGCCATTTCTACTATGGCTGTGAAATTGCTTTCTATGAGAAATATTTCCAAAAATGTAATAATTATACTTAATTTGTAGGATCTTCTGCTAAATTCTTCACTTAGCACTAAAGAATCAAATATTTAGAGGATACACTGCTATGTTAAACAGAAACCTGTATTTTATCTTTGGCTTAATCTATGCTAGAGGCTAGGTGTATGGAAGTATTAGAGGAACACTTGCAATACATTGTGCAATTATTTTTCTCGAGTCACAATCAGGTACACTGCTAAAACAATCTCTCTTTCAACTAGTTGTCTCCCATGTATACATTAAAATTATGTAAGACTTCTTGAAAGATATATCCACAGCGATAACCATATTCAGCTATCCACTCATTGTTTATATATTAGCTGAGGTATACAACCAGATGTATGCTCACCAAGTTATTCAACAGTGTCCTAGAGGAGATTCATTACAAAGACCAAATTGAAGAGGGTTTGCCTATTAGAGTTAATTGCCTAGTGATGTTCCTCTGTGAACTTGGACAATAATAGCTCCAAGATGACACTGGGTTCTTAATGAAGCACATTTCCATAGCACTCCAACCTTTACAACAAATTTATAAGCTAAGTATGTAGTAGAAGTAGTTCGATGTTTGTTCTTGAAGATGAGAAAATTAATGCCCAGACTTAAGGTCACCAGGAGACTGAACCTTAAGAGTGACAACCTTATTGCTATAATAAGGTCACCCTAGTTGAACTCAAGTTCTGGCAGGTCCTACTGAGTAAGAAGGGGCAACTAGGTCATGCAAAGAATATAGTGCTGGGCCTAGAATCAGGAAAACATATCTCCCTGTATACAAATCTGGCCTCCGACTTACTAGTTTTGTGATTTCACTTAACTTTTTGCCTCAGTTTCCTCATCTACAAAATGATTTAGAGAAGGAAATGACAATCCACTCTAGTATTTTTGCCAAAAAAAATCCCAAATGGGGTCACAAAGAATCAGACATGACTGACACAACAACAAAACCATGTGAGAAAGATTTTGGGTACAGGATCAACAACAGTCTGAGGTCCAAAATAGCTAATTTCAGGAGAGGCTCCTCATCTGAACACTGGATACCTTACTATAATTTTGATGTGAACAAAGTAATTAATAAAATTTCTGCTAAGATGTGGATGGGTTTCAATCACATATTTTTGGAAGTACTAAAGTATATTTGAAAGATAAAGGTTAATTTTAGTGTAAGTATGGTGGATTTTAGTGCATGTAAAGTGAATTTCTGTTATTATTTCTTTGAATTCAGTTTCTCTGGATCCGTAGGCATAATAATCTCTTGTTCCTGGGAGCTAGATATGGGTTCTCATGGTTATGGTTCAAAACATCTCCACCATGTTTGCACAGCATTATATAATGACAAATAATATAAACATTCACTGTGACTGTGAGGTGAAATACAGGTATGAGGTGATGTACACTTGTGAGGCTATTGCTGGAAATATGCCTTCTTTGTCTGTTGTCTCTATAAAGCAGGTGGGCATTGGTCAGTGAATGGGGAACCTGAGGGTTGAATGCTGTGTGTGCCTCGACTGGCCCCCGCTGAGTCTGAAGAGGATTTAGGGGGATATGGAGACATAGGGGTCGTTGCCCCACCTTCTCGCCAGCCCCTGTGAGAAGGGTGATTAGGCAATGCTGCAGGAGTTTGCCCCCTTCTGAGAAAACTGGGCTAGAATAAAGCCAAATTATTAGCTTCTGTGAAGATCTTTTTCCTGTCGGACCTGTGCTAGCAGCCCTCCTGTCTGCTGCTGATTTGTCTTACAGTCCTGAACACATTGTATTCCATTTAACATTTTCATTTTAAGGGAGCTATATAGAACTGGTAGACTAAGAAGCTGAGGCAAATGGATTGCCTAAGTCCACTCAGCAAGTTTCCATTAATTAGTCATAATTAGAGTAAAATAGCAATCAATAGCTTAGTGTCTGTAAAACTGAACAAGACCTTAATAAGAGAGGTAATGGAGAGCACTGTCATTATGTGTACAGCTGCAGGTGATTACCAGAAGATAATAAAAACCTGCAGACTTCTGCTAAATCTTATCCCTTGGCTCTGGAGTTGTCTGTCAACATTCCTTAATTTTCCTTTTCCATAAACCCCACACTCGTTCTCTTATTTATTTTCTTCAGAGCAGATCTTAGGATTTCCATCAATAAGACTCCAACTCCAGTGAGAAATGCCATCCTCATCCAAGACTCCCAGTGGCAAGAAATATTTTGCATAGATATCAGTTAATGGAATAACTCAGTATCTTTCAGGGGAATGCTGTATATTTTCATTTTTTTCTGCTCTTCCAGGCATATATCCATACTGATATATCCAACAATGTTTATCAAAGAAAGATAACAGAAGCAATTATTATTGTCATTTGAATTGGCCTGTGATTTCAATGGTACAGGAAAATTCCTAATCAAGAAATTCCCTCAGCACCTGCTTTACAACTTACACACTTTGCGAAATAACTTGCCCCAAGTCACATATGTTGTATGTGTCAGAGGTAGGTTCTGAGCCCAGGTCTTTCTGACACCAAGACTTTATCCACACAGCCATGTTGCTGCCGTTCAGTTGTTTCAGTCATGTCCAACTCTCTGTGACCCTACTTGGGTTTGCTTGGGGTTTTTTTGGCAAAGATACTGGACTGACTTGTCATGTTGTTCTCCAGCTCATTTTACAAAAGAACAAACTGAAGCAAACAAGGTTAAGTAACTTGCCAAGGCTCCCACAGCTAGTTAGTGTCTGAGACTAGATTTGAATTCAGTTCTTCCACACTGGGCCCAGCGCTCAATACAGCTGCCTGTCATTATGTTATCATTCTCATCCTTGCTAATAATAAAAACCAATGTTTTTATAACACTTTAAAAATATTTTCTTTTACCTAAATTGAACCTATTTTCAAAATTCCTGTATCTCACCTTTAAATGCTGAATGTGCTTCCTAAGGGCTTCAGTTGAAATATCTGTTGAACCACCATAGGAAGTTAAGTTTTCTTCCACAGATAGCTCAGTATTTCTAGTGCTATCAAGACTGGGTTGTTCTCGTTCTTGGGTAAAACGCAGTTTCATCTCCTATTAAAAAATGAATAGTATAATTATTTTATCTTCATTTTGCTTATTTTTTTAATGAATGCATTTTGTTAAAATAAAAAGTTTCATAAGTTACAGGCCCTGGCATATACAAAGTGCTTTTTACATTCATTTAACAATTATATTATAAAAGGAGGAGAACTACCAACGGTTTTTGAAAAAGGAAAGTGATATATATTATGTAGGCAGCCATAAAAGCTATCCTGGAGTGGGGAGATATTGAAAATTCAATAAACATAATAATTTCAAGTTATCCAGCAGGCCAACTAGGAGATTATTATGACAGTCTAGTGAAAAAATGAGGGGAGCCAAAATTGGAGTGGAAGGTAGTGGAAGGAAGAAGAGGAAAGGATGAGTGAGATACTATGGAGATAGAATCCAGAGGACTTGGCAACCAATTGAATATAAGAGCCAAGGGAAAAGAAAGAGTTTTTTAAATGGCTCTGAATTTTCAGCAATTTCATTACCTTCTCAGTCACCTTGTATAATGATAATGTAATTTGACCCCTTTGTATTGGCAAATAAGCAGGTACTTAGCACTTAGTGATTAATCAAGGCTCTGGTGGGGAAACAGACTGCTGTCTCCTGTTGCTTACGTAACAGGAAGAGGTTGGCTGAAACAGGAAGCTAATATTGTGTGTATATAAGGAAAAAAACCCCAGAGAGGCACAGTCAGAATTTCTTCAGACGAGAATCTGGTGGCAGAAGCTGTTCTGCTGGAGAGAGAATCGAGAACTGAGCCAGAATTTTCTGAGAACTTATGATGGTGGAGTTTCTTCTGACCAGGAGCCCAGGAGCCCAGGAACCCGGAGCTCCCTCCCACCAGGCTGGATAAGGTGATTCTAATTTTTTGAATGAGCTGCAGAAGACTGAGGAAGCATAACCAGGATGCAGGAACTTTGTCTGTTTGTGGTTTGATTGAGCCTTGAATTCCCTGGAGCAGAAATTGTGAAGGATCTGAGATGGACTGGACCCTGTGAACTTCAGTGTGGAGCAGGACCTACCCAGAGAACTGGACAAGGAACTGGGAGCTGTCTGCCAGGTGACAGTCTGGTGAATCCAGGTAGAATCTGGGACCATGGAAGGGGATCCAGGGAACTTGAGAACCGGCCCCAAGTCAAGATGAAAAGACCTCTCCTTGGGTACTGAGTAATGATGAAATTGTAGTTTACTAGTGACCTAGGGGTGGAGGGTTTGTGTATTCTCTAATGATTGTACTTAGTGATTAATGATACTTAGTAATTGATTGCTGAATAAGTGACTGATTGAGTTAATTTAGTGTGCCACAAGAGTGGAAGACTTTGACTATTGTACTTTGAGATGACTGTTCTTTGTTCTAAATATTGTGACCACTTTGGTGAAAACTATGTGGCCATTTTAATGATAAGCTGTTGTGAATACTATATTGTGATTTTCTGTGATAAGTTGTAACATTGTGGATGCTGTACCTTGATTTTCTGTGAATGTTTTGCTTTGATTTGTTATGGAATAAATGGGGTGTTCACTATACTGTGTAATCAGAACCTTAAAAGCTGTTCACAGTAGCATTCATATGGAAAGCTGTTCGTGCATGGCGTTACACCTTGTTATTATTAACAAAAATGAAAAGGTAAGGAAAAAGAAAAGATTCTCTAAGGAGCATGGTGGTGGGCATGGAAAAGGAAAGAGATAATTTCAGTAAAAATTCTTACATCATTAATTTCAAATACAGTTCTATATAACACAAAGTGGTTTCATGACTTACAAACTGAGTTTTCTTAATGAATTTTGACCATCTTTTATTAAGCCTTTTCAGTTCCTTATTAATAGACAATCCAACTTCATGGTTACTGACATCAATTAAAAATTTTCCAACCTCATTTACAGTACTAAGTACTGAATTCCAACTTGCTAGTGTTTCAAAAGGAATCTGCAAAACAAAAGAACAATTGGCTTTCTGATAACCAATCCCCTCACTGATTGATTTTTTTAATTAGGTAAAAGAGACCATACTTTGCCTCCTTTCTCACCTAGCCTTAATCATTGAATGGGTACTGCCTCAGTCAAACTGAGACCTGTTAAAGACCTTAACTTTAAAAAGCCAAGGTTTCCCACTGTATCCAGGGCCATTTCCAGTCATCCTGATCTATATCTAGCCACTGAACCCAGATGACTTTGGAGGAGAAAGTGAGGTTGGTGACTCTGCACAGCTTTCTCTCATTTAAATTCAATTCACTTGCATGTCATGGCATCACCTCCCTGATGTCATGGTCCTCTTTGAGAAGGAAGGACAAACAACAACAGCTAGCATTTATAAAGTACTTTAAGGTTTGCAAAGAAATCAATTAAAATTATGATGATGATGATAGCTAGTATTTATATAGTGCATTAAGGCTTTACAAATATTATCTTTTTTTTTCCCCTCACAGCCCCAGGAGGTAAGTGCTATTATTATCCCTATTTTACAGATGACAACATTAAGCCTAAGAGGACTTTGTGCCCAGGGGCACAAAGCTAGGTAAGTATCTGAGGTAGGATTTGAACTCAGGTCTTCCTGAATCCAACTCCAGAACTCTATCTACTGTATCACTTAACCCCAAAAAGCTATTAAGTAGATGAAATTTGTCTTCAGTGCAGTCCTAGCTCCCCATTAAGTATTCTTCTCTCCTTTCTTGTTTCCCCCAGGTCTCAAGTGGCTCACCTGTCATTCTCACAAAGCTTTAGTCTCAGCTAGATGCCACTGTTAGAAAGCATCTGATAATTATCTCTAAGGTACTCATATTTCTTAAATGTATTATCCCTCCCAGAGTTACAATTATCTCTTATACATTGAGGGAGTTAGGTCATGGCATCCCATTGATCTAAAAAATTCACATGAAATTTTTTGGCCCTCCCTTCATACAAGAGAAGCCATAATGTTTTCTTTTTCTTTTATGGGGTGTTTACAGTATTAAAAGATAAAATATGTTGATATTATACATATATACATACATATATATACATATATATTATGCATTTCTGAGTTTCTAAACTTTTTATCTGCTGGCCTTCATGTGTCTTCTGAAACTTCCACAAAACTCCCCCAAAATTCCCATTTAATTTCTTATGTTGACCCACAATCTATCAAAATTATGATATATCAAAACCGTGATGGGAAATTTGAGATGTGGAAGAAATGACTGTATTTATATTTTAATAGGAGATTACTGGAGAGGGAAAAGTGATCAGTACCCCAAAGAAAGGATTCCTAATGATAGAATTCTAAGCATCATGGCAAGCAGTGAAGTAAGAATGTCTGTATAGTGGCAACCATACTTGGTGGCCTTCCAATCACACCATTTAGTGATATCTATGACCTTTACCCAGTTATAAGGCTGCCTACAAATAACCTACTTATGACCACAAGCTGCTCAACTATACTTCTTATAAACTATTTATCTTAAAAACATCCAAGTTTATTTTGAATGATTTAGCTTTTTAGAAAAGTCTCCTCAAATTCATGATGACTGACTCCAATTAATTTCTAACTTCAAGGGATTAATAATATCTCTTTTCAGCAAGAGAAATAAATTACTTCACCAGAAATGGTGGAAATCAATGTGGATGGTTATAAAAACTGAACACATAAATAGCAAATAGACCATTAATTTAAAAGATAGATAACTTCATCAATACTACTACCTCCTCCACATCAAGTTGACTAAAGTGAATTTTGATCAAATTGTAGAAGGTCAGAGCTAAAAAGGAAATAAGAGATCATGTAGTCTAACTTCCCTTTTTAAAAATGAACAAAATGAGTCCCAGATAGGAACATTGATCCAAAGACACAAATCTAGTTAGTCAGAAAACTTGGATTTAAACCCAGGTTTCCTGAATCCCAGTGAAATGATCTTTGTACTATGCCATATTGTCTCCCCAACCATTCACTGTGACCACCTCCCAAAAAAAGGTTTTGGCGTTAGGATCTTACCAATTTAAAAATGAAGTTTAATTTAAGCCATTTATTTATTTTAAATGTGCCTATAAAATCAATCCAATTCACCAATCCTCATTCAAAGAAGAAGACAATAGTGTCTCAGAACACAACACTAATAAGAAAATATTTCATTGATCATGTAGGCCTAAAGGACAACAACATTTCCCAACTAAAAGTAAACATTCTAAGAAGGATTTCCCTACACACACCTGCTTATAACTCTGCAGACTTCTATTCCTAGGTCTTAGAGTCAAAATGTCTAATAAAAGCAAAAACCCTTAAGTCAAGAGAGAAAATGTACCTGTTTTGGATGTTCTTTCCTTGATTCTTCCAACCAAGTCTTGAGTGAATTAAGGTTCTCCTTATATGTAGACCAAGATGACAAAACTTTTTGCAGGGTGGATCTTATATTATACATGCATTTTCTACACATAGAAATCTGAGATTTCACCATCTTAAACTGCTTGCTAATATTCTGAGGATCTCCAGCTATGACATTTAATAAAAGAAAGAAATCTTTGAAAAATCACATAATGTGACTGAAAGACTTTAATTGCATACATTTATTCAAATATGACAAAGACAAAATTAAATATGAATTATAATATTATCTAGAAAATACTATTTTCCTTTGAATTCTGTATTTATCACGTGCATGTACATATGTATACATGCATATTATATGTGTATGCAAAATTCCTCTGTGTAAAAAGAATACCTAAGTATTGTTTAGATAAATTTATGGTACTTTCAGACTGTGTCAGTTCATCTATGGGAGTTTGCCTACCGATTCAGATCATAAATCCTCTATAACTTAGTAAACAGTCTTCAAGAGTTCCTATAAAAGCCTATAAAATTTATAACTCTGTGGACACCTAGTGATAAGCCTCTCTGACCTTCTGACCTTCAGAACACAGAGTCAAAGTCTATGACCTGGCCCATATTAAAAGTTTTTCTAGTTTATTAGGACCCACCAGAGCTTGCATTCCTCTGGTTTAGCCTTCAAAAAGTCAAGGTCACCTCTACAACAAGACACTGTAGTAAGCTTACAGTAGAGTGTTTTGAGAAAAAACATGACAAGAATAAAATATTTTACTTTTAAAATGTATTTTATTGTTCCCTTTTTTTTCATTACTTCATAATAATTTTCTACCCACCTTCTGTTCCAGGCTGAATATTCCACTGTGATTTAAAAAACAAGCAAAACTAGCCAATACAATGATGTCCTACAACAATGAATATAGTATTCTATATATTAATTGTCCCTTACCTCTCTCCTGTGAGGGAGTTGGTATGAAATATGAAGAAAAAACTGAAAAGAAAATTAAAATGCCAAAAAACAAGCAATGTCCCATTATTTGTTTTCTGGAACTTTAATGTTTTTTTTTCAGTTTCTCAGAATTGTTCTTTCTTTTTAGAGAGCTTTTTATTTTAACTTCAGTAATTGTATAAATTGCTCCTTTGGTTCTGCTTATTTTGCTTTGTATCAGTGATAGGAATCTTTCCATAATTCTCTAAATTCCTCATTTTAGTGATTTCTTTTTGCACAGTAATATTCCATTTCAATTTTTTACCACAGCTTTTTTCAATCATTCCTCAATCAATGGGGATTCACTTTGTTATAATGCTATCATAAATAGTTTGTCATATTTCTTCTTTTTTCCTTTCTTTTACTTCTTTCAGGGAGCTGCCCAGTAGTGGAATAACTTAGTAAAAGGATATGAGCAATTTAGTCAATTTGAAATATAATTTTCAATTCAATATTTCTGGGAGAAAATTATATATAATGACTCCAGTAATATATACTGGAAAGGCAGGTACCCTATGATTAACTTTAGTGACCAATCGTGGCTGCAGAGAACAGACAATGAAGACAATTCCCTCTTCATGGTAGAGAAGTGGAAAACTAAAGATACAAAACATTACAAATGCTGTGATTATTACATTACTTTTTTTTTGCTTTACTCTTTTTTTTCTTTATTACAACGAAGGATTCAATAGTGGGTATAGTACTGTAATGTAAAATAAATAATAACAACACTCTAAAAATCAAACAAAGGTATATTAAATCACTTGTATTATCTTACCTAAATTCTTGATCATTGTTTCACATTTTTGAAAAGAACTCTCAAGCTGAGTTAGGAAGTCCTTTTCTTCAATAAATTTCTGCCCACACAAAAAAGAAGAAAAAGAGACTTACATAAATAAAAAAAAGTTTAAAACAGGCAAGAAAGAGAAAACAACACAAATTTGAACATATCTTACACTTAATTAAATGCCTAAAATTTAACTGAGAGAATTAAGTGATAAAGTCTTCCAATTAATACTATAATTTGGGACAGTAGAAGATACTACAATGGTCTGTTCTAGGCAAATAGTCAAAGACAAATGTAAATAAACTGAGGATTGAGGATAGATAATGTCATATATTATTAATGTCATTCTTTCTAATTTTTGTCAGTTTTGATTTACTGGAAAACAATAATTTATAAACTTCTCAGGAAGAAGTTATCAAGTTTTATAAATATGAATGCTAAACATTAACAAATTTTCATAGCCATTTCAAATTCTTCTCACTTTACAAATATTATGTGTTATTTTCAGTCTTCATTTGGAACAACATTATTAATCTAGCCTATAGATATTGCTTTAACAGATTATTTCACTTGATCCTCACAACAAGCACGTAGATGCTATTTTATCTATACTTTCTCATATGTGGAAACTAAGGCTAAGAGGGGTTAAGTGACTTGCCTACAGTCATACAGTCAGTATCCAAAGCAGTATTTGAACTCAGTATTTGAACTCCTGACTCCAAGATTCTATCCACTGTACCACCTAGTTACCTGTAATTACAGGGGTTTTAAAAGAATATAATGCTTTTAAATCTAAAATACATTTTTAAAATAATCACTAATCAAAGTATCACTCTTTTTCAACACATGTAAATTCTGCTATCCTATCAATATTTCAGGACTGGGACCATATTGGTAGTAGGGCCTTTGGAATAGGTTGATGCTGAAGCTGTTTAAACTGTTGAGCCAGCAGGTAACGGAGAGTATGGCAGTCAGTCTAGATGCAAATAGGACCTAAAAACTTTAGAAAGTTTGTGTTTAATGGCACAAGCAGGGGTAGCCCAGATTTTAAGCTATTTATATCATAGTTACTCAGAATGCATTTATTTACAAGCAATGGTCAGTTTTAGGCAGTCAAGGACAAATGTAAATAAAATGAAGAATGAGGATAGAAGAAAAGAATTCAGAAGAATGTAAGTTGGTTAGGAAGAAGGCAAAAAAGATAAGATCTAAAGAATATCAGGGGAAGGAGTGTCACAATGATACTTTGGCTAATTCAGCTTAACCTCTGAGGAAATGCCTATTCTAGACAATGGAGCAAAAATAATTCCTAGATGAAGAGGTTTGAACTCAAAAAACACGTGCTAATTCCCGTCAATAAGGTGATCAAAACTGAAGACAGTTTGAGCAGAACATAAGATTTAACTTACATGCCAGTCTCCCAATAATAGTGCTATGGATTCCTGGGTCCCATATTTGATGTTCCAGAGATTCAATTTTGATTTCACTTCCTGTATTAAACCCAGGACAGAGCAGAAGTGGTAGTGAAATTCTAAAAGTGCAATGAAGTTGGTCCCCATAATATTGTGGAATCTGGAAAATAAGACAGCCTTTAGGATTTACTTTTAATTTTCCTAACATAATAAAATATCTCTTCACAAAAAATCCCCAAACCATTGACTTTTTTTTTTTTTTTGCTTTTTGGAGGGCAGTTGGAGTTAAGTGATTTGTCCAAAGTCACATGGCTAGTAAGTGTGTCAAGTGTCTGAGACTGGATTTGAACTGAAGTCCTCCTGACTTCAGGGCCGGTACTCTATTCACTGCACCACCTAGCCACCCCGATTGACTATTTTTAAAAACAAAAAAAAATTCTATTGCATTTAAAACTCAGAGATAAGAGCTCCAATTCAAATGATGAAAAATTGTAGCATAAAAAATATTTTAAATGTTACAAGAATAATTCCTACTGCCAGAAAATAAAGCAAACATTTTCAAATTGGAAGTATTTGCCACAGAATGTTTTCTAAAGAAACATGCATTTTGGCTAAGATATGTTCTAATAAAAAAAATCTTCAAAACACTCTACTGTATTTGGAAAATGTCAGTCAATAAACATTCATTAAGTGCCTACTATGTGCCGGTACCAGGCATACAAAAAAGAGGCAAAAGACAGTCCTTGCATTCAAGGAATTTATAATCTAATGAGAGACAACATGCAAATATATATGTACAAACAAGCTGTAGTATTTAGAAAAATGTTGTCAAATACTCATATAACCAAAATTTGAATATCTGACATATGGAAATAATTATATTATTAAAGCTAAACTTATTAACTTATTAGTAAGTTTTTTTAATATAGAGAGAAAACAAATGTAATGTGGAGAATTCATATCAGTTTAAGAGATTCCAAGATGTGTTGGTATGGCAAAAGACCAAGTTTACAGAAATCTTTAAAGTAGTATCTTTAAAACTGCTTCACATAGCAAACTCCACATTTTAATTTAGTAGCACACACAGGAGTACACTTGTCAGAAACTGGGCCTAAATCAATCTGTCCTCTGTTGCCTCTACAAGCCCCTAAGCCCTCATCAGTGCCCACGGGCTCATAAATAACATTGCCAGATGTGAAATGCTAGAATTTCTACCACCTTCTTTTCATTTCCTCCAGTTTATCAAGTGGGACCACGGGCATGTGCTGCTCATCTTTGTTCTCAAATGTCAAGAGGCTGTTCAAGTGACAATCAAAATCATCCATCAGACTCTGAAAAGAAACAATCATGGTATGAAGCAGGGCTGGCAGCCAGATACAGTAACTGAGGACTTTTAATATCACTTCCAAGAAACATGACATCATTTCCAGAAAACCATTTACGCTTCTCTTTTGGCCACTACAGAGACTAAAAAGTAAAAGTAAACCTTGTGAATAAATGTTTTCATCTTAATTTGACTGAATACAATTCAATCACAAGTGATGAACTGAACTTCTATAACAAAACACATTTTTTCTTCGATGAAAACAGGAGTTCCCTTCTGGCAGAAATTTTCTGGCTTGCTTTTAATTTTAATGCAGGTTCAAGTGCTAGAGATGTACTATATTTTTAAAATAAAGGTATACCCCTCATCATAATATATAATTAAGCATTTATTTTAATTTATTTCTATTTACAATTTATATTTAATTAAGCTAGCATTTATATAGCACTTTAAAGTTTGCATAGCACCTTTACATGTGTTATCTCATTTGATCTTTTTTCCTCATTCAGAAAGAATGCCTTGAAATAAAATAAAATATTTTTTAGTCTTTATAGATGCTTTAATATTGCTCTGGAATTGTTTTTCTTAATTCAATGTCAAATATAGCATATTGTTTGACGAGAGCTGCTTCCTAGGTCATCTTTCACATTCTAGTAACTGATGCCCCCTGGCTTCCATTGTTGCTAGGGATATTAAGGGCAGCAGCAGTAAACAGGTGGCCTAATGCATAGAGTGTGGGGTCTGGAGTTGAGCAGCTAGGCTCAGACACCACCTCTGGCACTTGCCAGCCATCTGACCATGGACAGGACACTTATCCTTTCTGAGACTCATTTTCCTCATCTATAAAATGTGGATAGGAATACCTGTACTGCCCACTTGACTGGGTCATAATAAGGCTCAGATGAGACACTGGATGTAAAACATTTTAAGAAATTTAAAGTCCTAGACAGATTTCCCCAGTCTTTGTGCAGTCTTGGCTTTGGGGATATCTTCCATAAATGTCAGCTATTAGTATAAATGTTGGGCCATTTGCACGTGTGCGCACCCACAGTCCAAATGAGAACAAAAACCTGAGCTGACCCTGATCATGCTGCTGCTTAGTCTGAACCCTGCCCCTCGCCTCTTAGGGATCCCCTTTCAGACTCGATCATTATTCGTGGTTTTGATTTGGCTTCCACTACTGACCTTGCATTCTTCCTCTTCAACTTTAGTTCTACAATTCTTAAGATCATAGATTTAGAGTTCAAAGAAATGTTAGAGGTCACAGAGTCCAAACCCTTCATTTTACAAATGAGGAAACTGAGGCTAGAGAGGTAAAATAACTTTCACAGAGAATCACAGTTAGTTAAGTGTCAGAAGCAGGATTTGAACTAAGGTCGTCTTAACTCTATGGACATCTAGGTGGCACCATAGATAGAGTGCCAAGCTTGGAGTCAGGAATACTCATTTTCCTAAGTTCAAATCTGGCCTGGCACTTAGAGCTGTGTGACCCTGGGCAAGTCACTTAACCCTGATTGCCTCAGTTTCCTCATCTTTAAAATGAGCTGGAGAAGGAAAGGGCAAACCATTCCAGTACCTCTGCCAAGAACACTCCAAATGAGGTCACAGAGTCAGACACAACTGAAAATCACTCCAAGTAAAATATTTGGTCCACTACTCCACACTGCCCCTCACTGTCCTGGATCTGGACCTTGATATCTGCTTCTATGACTGTGGCCCAAACCCCTGGATGGGAATTTCTCAGCTATAATCTTTTCTTTCCTCCCAACACCCAATTCCTAAATGGGAGTTCAACCAACACTCTTTATGAGTCAGTCACAATTCTAGACCCTCAGATAAATATTTTACCATCCCTCATAAAAAAGCAGACCCAATCATCATGAAAGATTACCTTTAACTGTACACCTCCTTCCTAGGATAAAGTCTTACTCAAGAACAATGTCTCTAAAATGTTCCTTTCCTTTCTCTTTTTGCTTTACCAACCTTAAACAAATTGATTCTTTCTTTGATTAGAATCATAGCTTGACTGTAATCCCAGGAATCTGGTAAATCTTCTGCCATAAGATGTTCGATTTCTTGGAGCCAGAATTCAATTTGATCCAGGGGTGGAGGCAGGATTTGATTCAGCTTTGTACTCCATTCATTAATCTTAAAGAGAAAAGAGACTTATTCATTATTGGTGTTCCACTGCTAATTATTCACTTAGAAGGAGCAAGTAGAACTTGTAAGGGTTTTCTGAAAGGCAACTCAAGTAAATATGATTTTATTAATGATCTAGTTTGAATATTTTCTGCTACTACTCTTCACAATTCTAAAGATAGCTTAGCATTTGAACATGATTTTTTTAATTGCTCAAAGTTTTACTTCTCTGTTGCATTCATCAAGGATTATAAGTATCTGAGTGCCAAACCTGGAATCAGAAAGTTTCGTCTTCCTGAGTTCAAATATGGCCTCAGATACTTACTGGCTGTGACCTTGGGCAAATCACTTAACCCCATTTGCCTCAGTTTTCTCATCTGTAAAATGAGTTGGAAAAGAAATGGCAAACCACTCCAGGATCTTTGCCAAAAAATCTCAAATGGCATCATGAATTGATGAACACAACTGAACAACTACAACCTGTGCCGTATCCCCGCTATTTGACTATAAAGGCTTGGGTGCAAAAACTAATTTCGTCAGTTGGTAAGTCTGGTGAATGTAAGAATGTCATTTAACTTTTTTGAGCTCTAGTTTCCTGAAGAATAAAGTGGAGATAATAATGCTTATAGTAACTACCTACTTCAACAGATTACTGTGAAGAAAATATTTTATAGACAGTAAAATGTAATGAGGAGGCAGTGGATTAACCACTGGGCCTGGAGGAAACAAGACCTGAGTTCAAATTCAACCTCAGACATTTCTTGTGTGACCCTGGGCACGTTACTTAACCTCTGTTTGCCTTAATCCACCAGAGAAGAAAATGGCAAACCATCCTAGGATGTTTGCCAAGAAAATTCCACAGAAAGCACTGTTATACTATGGTTTATGGGATCACAAAGAGTCTAATACAATTTAATAACAAAAACAATGCTATGAGAGTGTATGCTATTAATATATGATATGTTATGACCAAATTTCTACTCTCATTTTGGGAAGATCACCTTGACTCTTGCCTAAACTCACCATAAAACATACCCAAATTGGTAAAAGCAAAATCATACCTGAGGCAGTCTTAAACCATGTGTAAATATTTACAATAACTCTTCATTCTATTAAGGACTTTGCTATTTACCAGTGGAATTTAAATATTTGCATTCCTGAGTTGCTGAACTGGAAAAATGTCCAGATGGCCCTGAAATTCATTTAGGTTATTATTTAGACACTGAACACATCTCATTCTGCCACACTTGAGAAAAGGGGAATGCTAGAAGCTTAAGAACTGACTTCTAGCTCACTACACTGGCATGGCAAGGGATGTGTCCTTTTCAGAAATCTCTGTCTCTTCCCACTTTGTTGCTTTTAGTGACCTTTTAAAACTCGATTCACTATGAGAACTAGCATATGTAGTAGGCAAAGAGCTGAATTTAAAGTCAGTAAGGGGCCCCAGACCAGATACTAATGCCCCTGGGGGAAAAAAATCTCTAATCTCTATGCCTCAATTTCCTCATTTGTGAATAAAAATAATAATAGCCAGAGGTTATATAGCACATTACATCTGTTACTTCACCCAATCCTCACAACAATCCTAGAAGGTAGGAGCTATTATTATACCCATTTTATAGAAGAGGAATGAAACTAAGGCTCAGAGGTAGAGTGACTTGCCCAGCAGCACACAACTAATAATGATCTGAAGCAGGATTAGAACTAAGATCCTCCTAACTTTATCCATTGGGTTACCTTGCTGTCTCAGTAAAATCACTGGGTTGGAATTGATGACCTCTAAGTTCCCTTCCTAGGGTCCCTGGGCAGTTACATAGCACAGTGCTTAGAATGCCAGCCCTGGAGTCAGGAAACTTGAGTTCAAATTAGGTCTTAAACACTTACTATGTAACCCTAGCCAAGTCACTTAACTCTGTTGCCTCAGTTTCCTCATCTGTAAAATGAGCTGAAGAAAGAAATAGCAAACCACTCTGGTATCCTTGCCAAGAAAACCACAAATGGGGTCACAAAGAGTCAGACATTACTGAAACAACTCGACGACAACAATAAATGTCCCTTCCAGCCCTAAATCTATGATCAGGTCTCTAAGACCTAAGCAAAAGGTGAAATATCTAGATAAAGATTTCAGTCTTCCACTTATTACTACTGTTAGTAATGGATTTCCAGAAAAAAAATGTTTAGTTACAAAGTTGTAAAAAACTATTGGAGCAACCCAACGAAACAGATATAAATGCCTTTTATTCATTCGTTCATATCATCCATTTATGTACAAGCTTTACTAAACATGTTTTGTTCAATTCAACTCAAGCATATACCATGAATCTACCACATGCAAAGCACTGTATATAGAAATATAAAACAAGCCCCTCCCCCTCAAAAAAAGTCCCTATCCTCAAGAAGCTTACTTCTACTAGGAGAACATAAAATCAATACAAAAAGGAAATAAAAGATCATTCAAAGTGGTGAAAAGAACTAACAACCAAGGAGGACAGGAGGAGCTTCCTAGAGGTGGCAACATCTGAGTTAAGCAAAAATGAAATGAAAGATTCTAAGAGAAAGAGGTAAAGAGTAACCAGGCACAGGAAACAACTCACTTATACAATAGTACAGAGGAAGGTGAGAGAATACTAACTCATGGAAACAGAAAGTGGGTCAGTTTGACTGCAGCACAGATTGGAGATCATCATATGTATTAAGTCTAGAAAGGTAAATTAGAGCAAGATTGTTGAGTCTGTACTTCCTCCTAGACAGAAATCGAAACCACCAATGATTCTTGAGTAGAGAGAACCACAAAGACACTTGTGCTTTCAGAAAATATCTGGGCAGCTTGTAGAGAATAGATGCAGTTATGCTGGGTAGTCAGGGAGGAGTCAACAAACATTTACATAGTACCTGTCACAAAACGGATTTGGAATGAATTGTTATCGACTGACTGACTACTGGGTAGGGTGCTAGACTTGAAACCAGGAAGACCTTTGTACAAAACCTCATTTATTAGCTGTGTGACCCTGAACAAGTCATTTAACTTCTTTTGACCTTAATTTCCACATCTGTAAAATGGTAATGATATTAATATCTAACTCACAGAGGCACTGTAAATATCAATTGAGATAACATAAGCAAAATGCTTTGCAAACCTTAAAGCTCTGTTAAAATGCTGGGCAGTTATGCAGCATAGTGAATAGAGTGCCAGGCCTGGAGTCAGGAAGACTTATCTTCCTTAGTTCAAATCCACTGTAAGACACTTACTAACTATGGGACCCTGGACAAGTCACTTAACCCTGTTTGCCTTAGTTTCCTCTCATCTGTGAAATGAACTGGAAAGGAAATGGTGCCACTCTGGTATTTTTGCCAAAATAACCCCAAATGGGGTGATGAAGAGTTGGACATAATTAAAAAACAAGTGAACAGCAAAATAAATGCTAGTTTGAATAGGGTTTTTTATCTTTTGTAATTAGGCACCTTGGGAGGGACATTATTTTCCAAGCAACTGAGTTACCACTTACCAGACTTAATAAATAATGTTCCATTAACATGAATTTGCTACCTTAAAAAGTTCATGACTACAAAGAAATGATTTACTTATCTGGGGGAGCTGGTTAATGCAGTAAATGCTGGACTACTAATTAGAAAGGAGACTTTTCATGGTGGCTAGGTGTCACAGTGAATAGAGCACCAGCCCTGGAGTCAGGAGGACCTGAGTTCAAATCCAGCCTCAGACACTTAATACAAAAAAAACTAGCTTTGTGACCTTAGGCAAATAACTTAACCCCAATTGCCCTATCTTCCCCTCTCCAAAAAATAAAAAAGAAAGACTTTTCCTGAAAGATCAATATCTAAGATTCTAAAAATTAATTAATTTGAAAGAAAGTTTACTATACCCCAATGTCATCATCTATTTCATGAAAAAAAAATGTAACCTAAAATTTTACAATCACGGAAACCTAGAGCTGGAAAAGATGCTGGTAGTTCATCTAGTTCAACATCATCAATTTCCAAATGAGGAAATTTAATCCTAGAAAGGGGAAGTCACTTATTCCAATTCACAAGGCTAGTCAATTCAGACCCTTCAACTCTCGTTCAGTCTTTTTTCCACTAACTCATGCTGTTTTTGCTAAAGCAAAGGCACAATTTTATTCTTTTTGATTGCTAGGATGCACAACTCATTTGAGTGCAACAGTAATTTGCACTACATTTTATCCTGACACCCCTCTAAAGCAGATTGAACCCAAGAGAGTAAATTATTTATTCACACAATCCAGAAAGTCTATGATATAGCCAGAGAGAGTTCCCAAAGCTGTAAACTCCAGTGAGATCCATAGAGAACTAAAAGGGACTCTTGAGATTTACTTAATTCTTTCTTTTCACATAAGCAGAAAATAATTTTCTTTTTGTTTTTGAGGATCACATGTTAAAAAGAGAAAAAATATATGACTCTCAGCTACTCATGTTCAAAGGGAGAAGAAAAGATCTCCTTAAAAAAAAGATATAATCATGCTACCTACCTGTCAGAATTCCAAAAATCTCAAACTGAAGTATGGATGGATAGATAGATAGATAGATAGATAGATAGATAGATAGACAGACAAATATATGACAATCTACATATATATATACACAAACATACAAAAAACACAAAAAATAAATACAAATAAATGCAATATCACTAGATTAAAGACAGTTTGAGAGGGAAGGAATTAAAAGCTGAAGAAATCAGGAAAGGCTTCATGTAAAAGAAGATAATACTTGAGTTGTGTCTTAAAGGAAAAGTAGGATTCTATGAGGTAGAGGTGAAGAAGTACATTTCAGGCATGAGGCACAGTCAGCATAAAGACAGAAAGATAAAAAATGAACTGTCAAATGTGAGGAATGGAGAGAAAGCCAGACTATCATAAAATGCAAGAGGAGGAACGATGAACAAAAGAAAGCATAAGATAGTTTTGGACAAAGTAGTGAAGAGATATAAAAGCTAAATAGAAGACTTCATATTTGATTCTAGAGACAGTAGGGACCTATTGAGTTTATTGAGAAAAGTGACATAGTCAGATCTGTGCTTAAAGAAGATTAGTTGGGTGGCAATATGAAATAGGGAATAAGTTCAAAATGGATATATGTATTCAATGAACTGCTCCTCTATCTCTATGTACACAGGGTGTCCCTAAAGTCTGGACACATAGTAAATCTCATTAACTATGCATATTTTCAAGAAATGAAATAAAAATGAAATTTTCAACATTTTGTTTAATTAGCATTAATGAGATTTCATAGTAAGACACAGGAAATACATAGGGAATCTAATTAATTTAATTAATCTCATTAATATGGAAAATAGGTCTCAATAGCTAATGAACATTTTTGTTCCATATGAAATTGTCATGGCTAAAATTTATGACTTTTTCCTGAACTTTGGTTTTCTATTGTAGTTGGCTAGACTAATCTCTTTTATTACATAGGATCTGTGGCTCTCTTGGCAGCCCCATACATGGCTTAGTGGGTAGAATGCTGAACCTGGATCCAAGAAAACTCCTTCTTAAGAATAACCTCAGAAACTTACTGGCTGTGTGACTGGTTGTGAGCCAATCACTTAACTTATGTCTACTCAAATTCCTCATCTGTAAAATGGGGATATAATAGCACCTACCTCCCAGGGTTGTTCTCAGAATCAAGTGAAATAATATTTATAGAAGGCAGTTAGCACAGTGCCTGGAATATAGTAAGTAGACTCTTAATACCACCCCATCATGGTGTCCCAGGGTTGGGTAAATACAATATTATCTATGAAAGGAACTTTGGGAGAAGCTCATTATCAAAAGAATTCTTTCATTTGGACTGTGTGCCATTCTAAGACACCGATGAGCAATTTGGTTACCTAAGTCTGTTCTCTTCCTGTTTTACACCTCATTTGAAGTCAATATTCAGTGAATCACTGAACAAAGTTGTCTCCATAATCTCATCTGTCATACCAACCAATCGACAAATATATATTGGCAATCAATGAGTATGTATTAAGCATCTACAATATGTCAGGTATTATGCCAGGTTCTAGAGACACAAAGACCTAAATTAAAGTCTCATGTCTTCAAGGAGTTTATATTCTACTGGAGAGGAAACATGCACATATATAAGTGTAGATAAAATTAATTAAACAGTAATTTTAGGGGTTCCAAAGGAAGGCTTTAGAATGTGGGGAAAAGGGGAGGTTAGGTGATACAGTGAATACAGCACTGGCTCTGGAGTCAAGAGGACCCAAGTTCAAATCCGACCTCAGACACTTAACACAAAACCTAGCCATGTGACCTTGGGCAAGTCACTTAACATCAGTTGCCCTCCAAAAAGCAAAAAAACCAAAACAGAACAAAACAAAAACACCTGAAAAAAATGTGGGAAAAGAAGCAAGAAAAATTTCATGTAGAAGGTGCTATTTTAGCTGAGCTTTGAAGGAAACTAGGGATTCTAAAAGATGGAAGTTAGGTCAAGTACATTGCAGACTTAGGTATCACGTTGTGCAAAAAGCTAGAGACAGGAGATGATGCATAAGAATAAGAAGGTCAATTTGGTCAGACTAAAGAGTTCAAGAATTGGAATAATGCATAATTAAAACAGAAAGGGAAATTGAAGAAAAGTGATGAAGGCCTTTCAATGCCACTATTGTCATTGTCACTGTCATTCCCCTATTCAATAAACTCCAGTGGCTCTTAGGATAGATGTGGCTGGAGCCACTGGAGTTTACTGCATGGGGAATGACAAGATCAGACCTGTGCTTTGGTAGCTATGACACAAGGAAATTAATTAGGAGTCACAGGCTTGTATAATTTGAAAAGTTCCTGGGAAATATCTTGCCTGGGAGAACCTTCAAGGCTGCATGCATTTTGTTCCACTGAGTTCAACGCTTTCTTAAAATCACTTGACAAAAAAAGCACAAGACTTTATATCTCTCAATCAAGTTATGTGTTCATAAAGAGGGAGTCAACAATAGAAAAGCATTAGTGAGAGCCTATTTATTACCTTCTCACATTGTTGTTGAAGATAAGATGTCCCTGACACAAGCATAGACTATTATCGGGTACGTTATATAAATATGAGGAAGTAGGCAAATGCATCAGTTGTGGTGGCTTACATTTAGGTTTCTTATGACACTTTCTACTATTTAGGAATCTTTCCCTTTTATAAATATCTTGACAGTTTATCCCTAAATGTCCTTAAAAGTAGGTCCACCAAAAAAAAAAAAGATTACTAAAGAAGGTTTAACGAAGAGGTCTTAGCTATTTGGAAATCCACTTAGGTGGTACCCTAGAAATGAGGCATTGCTGTTATTTACTTTAGAATAGAATAGACCTTTGTAACCTGACTAATATCTAATGGGAAAGTATTTGCCGATTCTATACTTGATTGTACGCCATCATGGGGGGAAAAGGAGGGAGGGAAAGAAAATTTGAAACAAAAAACTGTGGAATTGAATCTTGTAAACTAAAAGTAAACAAACAAATTAATAAAGACCAAAAATTTTTTAAAAAGAATATAATAGAATAAGAAAAGCCCAGTGAGACATGCTCAGACACACAAATGCACAAACTAAGATATTCAGAAGCTCATTTCTTTCTCGTTTTTCTCATTTTTTCCAGATAGTGCTTAGATTTGCCCTACTTATGTTAGCCTAGGATGATGTGGCAAATATCTGAGATTACTATACCAAAAGAACAGGTTTAAAGTTTTACTCAGTGGCATGAGAGAATACCTGTTCCCATTAAGCTTTTATTAAAATAGGACCATGGGAAATTGGAGTTGACTTTCAAGGATAAAAAAGTTGGAATATAAAGATTTTGAGCAGGGGCGAACAGGTGCTGCAATGAATAGAGCACTGACCCTGGAGTTAGGACAACCTGAGTTCAAATCCGGCCTCAGCCACTTAATACAAAACTAGCCATGTGACCTTGGGCAAGTCACTTAACCCCAATTGCCCTGCTTTCCCCCCTCCAAAAAAAAAAGGCAAAAAATAAAAAAAGATTTTGGGCTCCACTCATTATTCCAATTTTTTTTTAACAACATATGCTTAAACCTGCTGTTTGTTTTCCCTTCAGTTTAGTGAATTTTCCATGAAAGTCTAACGTAAGTCAAACAGTGCCATTCACTAAGGAGAAAGCCTTGCCCAATCTAAATGAAATCAAGTAAAGTATCTAAAATCAATATATTAGAAATCACCTGATTAGTGAGTTTATCCCATGCTTGTCGTAACCGAGATTGATCATTGGCCAGCCCAGCCACATTCCTTTTTATTGACAACACATCCAAAAACGCTTTTTTTTCTTCATTGAATGACTCCAAAAAAGCTTGCATGCCCTGCAATTTAAATAAAGAGGTAATTTAACATGTATCCTTTATAACCTCAGCTATAAACCTTAGTTAAATATTGCTCTCTTTGTTTTTTTGTGAAAATATATTCAGATTAGAGAAAAGTCTACTAATATTATGGTCTTAAAGTTACTCTTTTTTCATTACACAGATTTTTCTTCTCATTCCACCCTACAGTCATGGATACTAATGTAGTGATATATCTGTCATCAAGATACATATCCCTAAGTTACATACCACTGGATTAGTGCTATGGCATTTCTACTACAATATGAACAAATCCACCTCATTATGCAAGAGGAAGAGAAATAAAATGGCAACCTGTGGAATATTTTATTCATTAATATTTTTATTAATCTTTTGAGCCTTGCAGGTACTAAAGCGATGTTTGGTGATCAATTCTGCAATGTTTTTCTAAGGAAACAATACTCTAAGACCAGGATAAAATTTTATAGGTAAATAATTTTACTTTATGAATACTTTTAATCGTTCTACTCAATACAATAAGCTCCCTTAAAGATGGCTAAAAAGTACACCATGGGGCAGAGCCAAGATGGCAGTGTAGAAGCAGGAAAACTCCCTGTGCTCCCCCCATAACCACCTCAAATACCTATAAAAAATGACTCTAAGGGGCGGCTAGGTGGTGCAGTGAGTAAGAGTGCCGGCCTAGGAATTGGGATGACCCGAGATCGAATCTGGCCCCAGAAAATGAGCACCCACACACAAATAATGACTGGCCGCGTAACCTTGAGCAAGCTACTTAACCCCAATTGCTTTTTAAAAAATGGCTCTAGGGGCAGCTAGGTGGCGCAGTGAATAGAGCGCCGGCCCTGGAGTCAGAAGGACCTGAGTTCGGAGCCGGCCTCTGACACTTAATCCACACAAACAAAAACCTAGCCGTGTAACCTTGGGCAAGTTACTTAACCCTAATTGCCCTAAAGGGGCGGCTAGGTGGCTCAGTGAGTAAGAGCGCTGGCCTTGGAGTTGGGATGACCCGAGATCAGATCCGGCCTCAGAAAATGAGCACCCACGCATAAATAATGACTAGCCATGTAACCTTGAGCAAGTTACTTAACCCCAATTGCTTTTTAAAAAAATGACTCTAAACAAACTTTAGTGCTACAGAACCCACAAAGTGACAGAAAGAAACAAATCTCCCACTGAAGTCAGCCTGGCAGACCAGCAGGAAGAGTCCATTGCAGTGTGCTGGGAGCACAGCACAGCCCTTCACGAGGCCCCAGTTTTAGCCATAGGGTGCCCCAACCAGCCCCGGGATAGAAAGATTTCTGGAGAGTGGATCACCAGCAGCTGTGGCGATTTCCAGAATTATCAACCCATAAATGCCAAAGACAATATGAGAGCTCAATGTAGACTTTGGGAACAGCAAGTCTGGGAGTGCTGTCTGGCCTGAGCCCCCAAAGGAAGAGCAGCTGAGGAACAAGGGCCGCCACAGTGCTCCTGGTCTGCAGATGGTAGGGGGACCAAGCGACCACTCCAAGGGGAAACTGCTTTTGCTTTAACCTGCTTGGATCTGGATCACTGTCTAGGGTGGAGGTCCTGGGGTATATGACCAGGTACCAAAGGCAGTGGAAGCTTCAGATAGCTCTGGCAGCTGCAAAAAGCCCAGCAATTTGGGACAAAGCTCTCCTCTCTGGAAGATAGTTGGCAACATGAGCAAGCAAAGGAAGCAAAGCAAGCTCAGCAATGTGCCTTTAGATTCCTATTTTGTGGACAAAAAGGATCAAAGCATGAAATGGGAGGAAGACAATGAAGTCAGAACTCCTGTACCAAGAGCTTCCAAGAAAAATATGAACTGGTTATAGGCCATAGAGGAGCTTAAAAATGATTTTGACAACCAAATAAGAGAAGTGGAGGAAAATTTGGGAAAAGAAATGAGAATGATCCAAGAAAATCAGGAAAAGAGAGTCAACAACCTGACTGAAGAAAATAACACCTTAAAAAATAGACTAACTCAAATGGCAAAAGAGTCTCAAAAAGGCAATGAAGAGCACCAGCCCTAGAGTCAGAAGGACCTGAGTTCAGATCCAGCTTCAGATACTTTACACACACAAACAAAAACCTAGCCATTTGACCTTGGGCAAGTTACTTAACCCCAATTGCCCTCCAAAAAGCAAAAAAAAATGGCAATGAGGAGAATGCCTTAAAAAAAACTAATTTGCCAGATGGAAAAAGACTCTCAAAAGCTCACTGAAGAGAATCATTCCTTCAGAATTTGATTGGAGCAAATGGAAGCTACTGACTTTATGAGAAATCAAGATACTATTAAACAGATCCAAACAATGAAAAAATAAAAGGCAATGTGAAATATTTCATTGGAAAAACCACTGACCTGGAAAATAGATAAAGGAGAGATAATTTTAAAATTATTGGACAATCTAAGAGCCATGATCAAAAAAAGAACCTAGAAATCATCCTTCAAGAAATTCTCAAAGTTAACTGCCCTGATGTTTTAGAACCAGAGGGCAAAATAGAGGTTGAAAGAATCCATCAATCACCTCCAGAAAATGATCCCAAAAAGAAAACTCCTAGGAAGGTTCCCATAGCCAGGTTCCATATTCCCAGATCAAGGAGAAAATATTACAAGCAGCCAGGAAGAAACAATTTGAATATTGTGGAAACACAATCAGGATAACACAGAATCTGGCAGCTTCCACACTGAGGGATTGAAGGGCTTGGAATATGATATTCCAGAGGTCAAAGAAGCTGGATTAAAACCAAGAATCACCTACCCAGAAAAACTGAGTATCATGTTTCAAGAGAAAATATGATCATTCAATGGAATAGGGGACTTTCAAAGCATTTTTGATGAAAAAACCAGAATTGAACAGAAAATTTGACATTCATATATAAGAAGCAAAAGAAGCATGAGAAGATAAACATGGAAAAGAAATCATAAGGAACTTATCAAAGTTGAACTATTTATATTCCTACATGGAAAAATGATAATTGTAAGTTACGATACTTTTCTCAGTATGAGGATAGTTGAAGGGAATATATATTTATGTGCATGTGTATGTCTATACAGGAAGGTACATGGACGTATGAATACATATGTGAGTGTGTGTATATATGTGTACAGGTATACATAGAGGGCACAGGACTAATTGAATAGGAAGGGATGACACTTAAAAGGTGAAATTAAGAGGTGAGAGAGGAATATAATGAGAGGAGATGGGGAGAGACAGAATGGGATAAATTATTTCATATAGAAGAAGCAAGGGAAAACTGTTACAATGGAAAGAAAGAAGAGAAAGGCAAAAAGGAATGGGTCAACTTTACTCTAATTGAATTTGGCTTAGGAAGGGAATGACATACTCACAAAATAGGGTATCTCACCCTATAGAAGAGTAGGGGGAAGGGGATGAGAGAGGGGTATTATGGAGGTGAGAGCAGACTGGGGAGGAGAGTAGTAAGAAGCACACACTTTTGAAAAGTACAGGGGTCAAAGTACAGAATAGAATAGGGATAGGATGGAAGATAGTCAGTCTTTCACAATATATCCACTATACGGAAATGTTTTGCATCGCTACACATATACAACCTATATGGAATTGCTTATCTTCCCAGCAAGGATGGGTAATGAGGGAAGAAGGGAAAGAATCTGGAATTCAGTTTTAAAAATCAAATGTTTAAAAAATATATTATTATTTTTTTTTTTACATGCAGCTGAGAAATAAGATATACAGGCACTGGGGTATAGAAATCCATCTTGCCCTACTGGAAAGTTGGAGGGGGGGATAGGAGAGGATATAGGAGAGAGCAGATTGGGGGAGGGGGTATACAGTGGGATTGATGTTTTGGGGTGGTGGGTAGGGGAAAGACGGGGAGAAAATTTGTAACTCAAAATCTTGTGGAAATGAATGATGTAAACTAAAAATAAACATAAAATTTAATTTAAAAAAACATTAAGGGGTTAAAGAAAAAAATTAGAATTAATTTTTTTAAAGTACACTATGAATTAAATCAAAGTTCTATGTAAGTCAATAACTTTTGCACTTACTTGAGATTTTTTAAAGTATGTCTCTTTTTCTGACTCCATCTGTAACTCATGCAACTTTTCTTCTTGTGAAATCAACCAGACTGTGGCATCTTTTACCTTTTCCTAATGGCCAAGAAAAACACATTGGTCATAAAATGGATAGTCATTAGGTACATGGTAAAGTGAAATGAACAACCAGTTCTCAAAAGAATTCCAAACTATTAACAACCATATAAAAATGCCCTAAATGACTAATAACAAGAGACATGCAAATCAGAACAACTCTAAGGTTTTACCTCACTCTGAAAATCAGCAAAGATGTTAAAAGATAGGAAGAGTCAATGTTGGAGAGGTTGTGGCACATAAGTGCACTGTTGGCAGAACTGTGAATTAGTAGAACTAATGTGAAAAGCATTTTAGAAGTATATAATCATTTTGGAATAAATATATAATATTATATATTTCTATAAATAAAGTCATTTTGGAATTACATAAATAAAGTAATTAAAATTTCCATGCCTTTTGACCTAGAGATTTCACTGTTACACTTATACCCTGAGAGGGCCATTAATAAGAAGGAAGTTCCCATTCCACCAAGACATTCATAGCAGCAATTTTTGTGGTAACAAAGAATTGGAAATGAAGTGGATGTCCATCAACTAGGGAAAATGGCTAAACAATTTTGGTATGAATAAAATGGAACATTAGTGTGCTACAAGTGCTTAGCCCAGTTCCTGGAACATAGCAGGTGCATAATAAATATTTACTGACTATAAAAAATTATCAATATGATACAGAATTCAGAATTCAGTCTGCATCAGTTTAGACAGTTCTTTTCAACTCAACTTTACTGAGAAAATTGAGACCATTTGCCCTGAGTTCCCTATTCTCCCTTTATTGGATATCCCCACCCCAATACACACACACACACACACACACACTCACTCACTTTCTTCCAGTCTCTAAAAATGAGGTGAGCCTCCTCACTATCAAGGCTAATCCGTTTATAAACAGCCTTGGTTCACCATCCCCACTCTGTTGCCTCCAGCAGATCACCTCCTCAAATCATATTCTCTTTCTCAACAGCTAGTGCTCCCTCTTAAAAACCTTGTATTTATTCTCTGTATATGTACTTGAGAACTCCCTCAATCCCCAATAGAATATAAACTCCTTGAGAGTAGGAATCCAGTAGGAATCCAGGAATCCAGAATATCACAGTATCCAACATGAGCTGGCTTGGATATTTTTATTATCTTAGGTGTAGTGCATTTGCACTTGTCTAAAGATAGAATCCATATGTTGGCAGCATCAGAAAAGATAGATTTTATTTTTTACTCTCCTAGACTTTATTCTCTATAAGGCAGAAGATTTTTTTCCTATTAAGCCAAATAGGCTTCTCTCATTCCACTCTGCATCATGAACAATCAAATTGAGTTTCTTTATCCAGATTTTGTATCCAAAAACTTAATTAGGAAATCAAAATAGCAGCTGCCTAACAGGTCAGAAATGATTGAAGTGAACTACAGAGTAACTCAGCTCATGTGTCTCTTCTGCATCAGGCAAGCCTCTGTCTTAATATCTACAAAATGGTGATTGACAAAAAAATACTAGGGTAAGTTTCAGTATATACAAGGTGACTACATGGTTAAATTTTCCAGAAAAAAATTAATCAGCAGCTATAAGTGTAGCTATGCTTTCATTTATCTAAATGGACTGTTCTTAACTGTGTCATTTTGTGTCCTTTGGAAGTCTATTTTTAAATGCAGAAAATAAAAGACAAAGAATTACAAAGAAAACCAATTATCATTAAATAGTTATCAAAATACATCTTTCCAAAGTCCTCAGATCCCAGGTTAAGATCTTTTAATTTAAATGGAAGCCAAGGAGGGAATGGAGGGGGAGCCTCAGTGTAGGTTCCTTTAAGCCCTATGAAATTTCAAACTCCCAATTATGCTTCTGATTGACAGGTATGACAAAAGAAATGGTCAGATTACTAAATAAGAGCATAAGGATAATTTTCATGACACCTTGATGCAAGAATGTCAAAGAAACGTTTTGACAGTTGAGAGAACTATTAAGTAGAGAGAAAAGTGAACTTCATTGGTGATAATACAGACAGCTACCTCGACTTCCTCTCCAACCACAGGCAAATCTTTGGAATACTGCAGAAATTGGGCCACATACATCATGATTGATTTTTCATCTGGGTTGATAACATCAACATCTGCAAAACAGATCATACCATTAGCTTTTTTTTTTAACCAGTTTCTGGTTTGATCATAAAATTTATTATAGCCATCATATAACTCTGAGTACAAATTGAAATATAATTCTTTAACTTAATATTTTTTTTACTTTTTGCAACATGGCTAATGTGGAAATATGTTTTACATGATATAATTGATATCATACTACTTGCCTTCACAATGTGTGGGAAAGAGCTGGGAGGGAAGGAGAGAATTTGGAAACCAAAAAGAATGTTACAGATAAATAATATTTTTTAAATTAGCAACAACAACAAAAATAAAGTCAGCAGATACGTGTTTAACAATAATTCACTCACCAGAAGAGATTATGCTATATAGCAGCCTCAACAATAATCCCAAAATATTCCTCACCCTGAGAGTCTCTGGCTGCGTGCCCACTAGAAGCTCTGGGCTACAAATGGTAGAACAGAGCCAAGAGTGGCAGAAGGCAAAGACCAGAAAGTGGAAGATTGGAAAAGTAAAAAACATATACCTCTCAACTTCACTATTTTTTAAGTTATGATGATTGGAAACAGAGTAAGCTGAAATTTACCTTTGCTCATTTATTCCCAAACAATAAAAAACTAGGAGAAAGCTATGCCAAAATAGTCATCTGGCTAGTTCCAAGGTAGAGAAGCTAAAAATGACTATGTCTGAAATGTATTTTCTTTTATATCTAAATTCAGCATTCTTAATAAAATGCATTAATTTTTCTAAATATTGTGCTAGGATTTGGAAGTAACTTATAAAATGTTTGGGTGGGTGAGTTTTAATGGAAACTGCCAAAGGGTTGTTGATGCTTGGGTTCTAAGCTGTAGCTCAACTGATACACTCTTTTGGCCTGATTTTATGGGTGCCAAGAAAGCTTCACAAAAGCCTCAAATTAAGCTGAGATATATTTCATTATACTCAGTTAAAATGCATACACTCTAGAGAATAGGCAAATGACTTCTATAGTCTTCAGTTTTCCTCATTTGTAAAATAAAAGAGTCAGAACAGAAAATATGCAAAGTCCCTCCCTTCTCTAAATTATCTAATAAACTATTAAGTTTCATTAACATCCTAATGTGAATTAGGTAGCCTTGCAATATGATATCAAGATGAAGGAAGGTTTTTGAATGGAAAATGTTGGATAGTCATATTACTGTGGTAGGATACCAGACATGGCAGGAAAGACTTGCACAATGAAGAGGCAGTATGAGACCACTGAGTCCTTAGTGGGTAAAGAGAGCGTAGAAAGAAGGCAAATCGGGTTGAGAAGATACCTAAGACAAACTGTTTACTGCATAATGTTGCTTAAGGATCTGGCCTGCAGAGTTATCACCAATAAACATAGTAGGCATCCAGTGACAGTGAGTCACAAGATATTCACTGCTAGGGGAGCAAATTCCATTTTTACTACAGATTAGGTATCTTTAAAGTTTGTAGAGCCAATTCACAGACACTACAAGTTCCTTCAGGGGAACAACTGCATGTGGTAGGGTTTATAGTGTATCCAAGTTCTTCCCCCATGTCCTGCATGGAGTATCCCTCAGGAGGCATGACTACTCTTTAATTAACATCACCCCTTATGCCAGATCCAGAAAGGGACTTGTGCCTATACAGGTAATGTAGGAAAGAAACATTTCACTCTTTGAAATAAGAAGACATGGCCCAAGGTCTTCCTCATAGAAATCAGGAAAATAGAAGCCTTAGAATCTCACTCAGGATAGAGACAAAAGAATTTTGACATTTATATAGACAGAATTATTAGAGAAGTATGAAAACATACTTAAGAGACTTTTTAAAATTATTGCAGAATCACAGAATTCCTGGCTAAAAACTCCTGGGCTTTTTCCCATACCCTGGAGCTCTTATTGCTCAGCCATTTTTCAGTCACATTGTAATCTTCATCCCCCATTTGAGGTTTTTGAAACAAAGATACTAGAGTGGTTTGCCATTTCCTTCTCCAGCTAATTTTACAACTGAGGAAACTGAGGCAAACTGGTTTAAGTGATTTCCCCAGGGTCATTTAGCTGAGGCCAGATTTGAACTCAGGAAGCTAAGTCTTCATGACACTTCATTCATTATGCCACATAACTGCCCCTGGAGCTAGAACCATCCTATACATCCTTGTCTCCTCCAAGTGGAATGTAAGCTTCTTGAAAGCAAGGATTTTGTTTATTCTTCTATTTGTATCCCTAATGCTTAAGATAGATGTTCAATCTTAATAGATTTTTTTTCATCTGTAAAGCATGGATAATAATAGCACCTAGCTCCCTGGGTTGTTGTAATGATAAGATGAGATAATATTTATAAAAAGTTTTGCAAACCTTAAAACACTATATAAATGCTAGTTTTATTATTATCATTATTACTACTTTCATTCATTTTATTCATTCATTCATTCATCCTCAGCTAGGAGAGACTTCTGAAACCATCTTGTCTAACCTAGACATTCCAATCAAATGAAATCAACTGAAACTCAATCCAGACCACAATGCTAAAGCTATGGTAAACAATGAATAAATCATATGTAATCTTTCAATCTCTCTAGGTCAGCTGTCAAAAGAACCAACACAGATTACAGAAAATAAGTATCACTTAATCAGAGCATACTAATACTAAAAAATACTTAGAAGATCTCAGAGATAAATAATTATGCTCAGTGGAGTAAGATGGCGGAGTAGAAATTCCCAGGAATTCCACAGGGCTCCAGCTTCCACCTCCTCCAATTCACATAAAAGGTGACTCTGAACAAACTTTGGAGCTACAAATCCACAAAAGGACACAAAGAAGCTAACCTCCTGCTGAGGACAGCCTGGCAGGCCAGCAGGAATCGGCCAGCACAGTGCTCTGGGAGCCAACCCCAGCCCCGCACTAGCAGGAGGGCTTAGCCTCAGGGTGGCCACAGCCTGCCACAAGCTGGAGGGACCAGCAGCTGTGATGGTTTCCAGAATTATCAACCCATAGATGCTAAGGACAAAGTGAGAGGTCAGTGCACTGTGGACTTTAGGATAGAGTAGTTCAAGAGTGCGGTTGACCTTTTCCCCCAGAGTGAGAAGCCACTATGGCCCTGTGGCTGTGCTGCTGCCCACCAGAGGGTAGCTTCAGCTCCTGGCCTGCAGATTGTAGGGGAACCAAGCTACCGGTCTGAGGGGTAATCATTCTGCTTTAAACTGCTTGGATCTGGATTGTGGTCTAAGGTGGAGGTCCTGGGGTGTATAACAAGCTCGCCAGAGGCTTGTGGAGGCTTCAGAGAGGGGAACCAACTAATTCCTTCAATAGCTGAGAAAACCCCAGCGATTGGGATGAAGCTGCCCTGTCTGGTAGCAGAGTCCTACTGTGAGAAAAAGCCCAAAAGCCAAGTAATTGAGTGGCAATATGGGCAAGCAAAGGAAGCAAAGCAAACAGAGCAACCCAATTTTAAACTCCTATTTTGGGGACAAAAAGGATCAAAGCATGGAACAGGAGGAAGACAGTGAAATCAGAACTCTTGCACCAAAAGCTTCCAAGAAAAATATGAGCTGGTTATAGGCCATAGAGGATTTTGAAAACCAAATAAGAGAAGTGGAGGAAAAATTGGGAAAAGAAATAAGAATGATACAAGAAAATTATGAAATGAAAGACAACAATCTGACTGAATAAAATTAACACCTTAAAAAATAGACTAACTCAAACGACAAAAAAGGCTCAAAAAGGCAATGAGGAGAAGAATGCCTTAAAAGCCCAATTTGCCAGATGGAAAACGAATCTCAAAAGCTCACTGAAGAGAATCATTCTTTCAGAATTAGATTGGAACAAATGGAAGCTACTGACTTTATGAGAAATCAAGATACTATTAAACAGATCCAAATAAATGAAAAAATAGAAGGCAATGTGAAATATCTCATTGGAAAAACCACTGACCTGGAAAATAGATAAAGGAGAGATAATTTAAAAATTATTGGACAACCTGAAAGCCATGATCAAAAAAAGAAAGTAGAAATCATCCTTCAAGAAATTCTCAAGGAAAATTATAAAACATCAGTTTTAGAACCAGAGGGCAAAATAGAGGTTGAAAGAATCCACCAATCACCTCCTGAAAATGATCCCAAAAAGAAAACTCCTAGGAATATTATAGTCAGGTTCCAGAATTCCCAGATCAAGGAGAAAATATTACAAGCAGCCAGGAAGACACAATTTCAATACTGTGGAAACACAATCAGGATAACACAGGATATGGCAGCTTCTACACTGAGGGATTGAAGGGCTTGGAATATGATATTCCAGAGGCCAAAGGAGCTGGGATTAAAACCAAGAATCACATACCCAGAAAAACTGATTATCATATGTCAGGGGAAAATATGGTCATTCAGTGGAATAGAGGACTTTCGAGCATTTTTGATGAAAAATGCCTGAGTTGAATAGAAAATTTGACATTCAGATACAAGAAGCAAGAGATGCATGAGAAGGTAAACAGGGAAAAGGAATGATAAGGAACTTATCAAAGTTGAACTATTTACATTCCTACATGGAAAACTATAATTGTAATTTATGAAATTTTTCTCAATATGAGAATAGTTGAAGGGAATAGAAATGTGTGCATTTATGTGTGTGTGTGTGCATGTATACATACATATATGTCTATATAGGAAGGTATAAGGGCATACAAATACATATGTGAATGTGTGTGTATATGTGTACAGGTATACATAGAGGGCACAGGACCAATTTAGTAGGAAGGGATGATACTTAAAAGGTGAAATTAAGAGGTAAGAGATGAATATAATGAGAGGAGATGGGGAGAGACAGAATGGGGTAAACTATCTCATATAGAAGAGACAAGGGAAAATGGTCACAATGGGGGAGGGGAAGAACAGGAAGGCAAAAGGGAATGGGTCAACCTTATTCTCATTGAATTTGGCTTAGGGAGGGAATGACATACACACTAAATAGGGTATCACCCTACAGGAGAGTAGGGGGGAAGGGGATGAGAGGAGGGATGATGGAAGGGAGGGTAGGCTGGGGGGAGGGAAGTTGGAAGCACCCACTTTTGAAAAGGGACAGGATCAAAGTAGAGAATAGAACAAGTGGGAGGTGAAATAAGAGGGAGGGAAATATAGTCAGTCTTTTAAAATATATCCACTGTGGAAATGTTTTGCATAGCTACAAATATACAACCTATACTCAATTGCTTATCTTCCCAGTAAGGCTGGGTGACAAGGAAGGAAGGGAATGAATCTGGAATTCAAAATTTTAAAATCAAATGTTTAACTATATGTATATATATACATATATATATAATTATTATTAATATTATTTTACATGTAACTGGGAAGTAAGATATACAGGCACTGGGGCATAGAGATCCACCATGCCCTACTGGAAATTTGGAGGGGGTATGGGAGAAGATATGGGAGAGAGCAGATTGTAGGAGGGGATATCCAGTGGGATCGCTATTTTGGGGTGGTGGGTAGGGCAAAAACAGGGAGAAAATTTGTAACTCAAAATCTTGTGGAAATGAATGATGTAAACTAGAAGTTAATAAAGCATTTGATCAGAAAAATAATTATGCTAGTTTCACAAGTTTACTCCTTTTTATAACTACAAATGATATATGCAGCTAGACATATCAACAATCTTACAAAAGCATTTGGGTCAAGAGATGACTCACACATATCACAAGTGATTACTATGTTTGGATTACATCAGTAATAAATGTCGCATTTCAAATGACTGAGTTAACTGGTCCTCACACATTTTAGTAAACCAAGGACTATCATTTACATGATGAGAAAATTACCCCTTTCAGATTATTTCATTAGTTTCTTGATTGTCTAAATATGCAAAAAATTAAATTGTTTTATAACTAATGAGGATTTAGGGAGCCATACTGTAGCAAATAAGGAGATAGAAATAAGGAATTAGAATATAAAAAGAGAAAACTACAAAGAAAAGGGAAGGAAAATATACCAGAAGGGGAAGGGGGAAGCAGAGAAGAGGAAGAGAGGAGGTAAAGAAAGAAAAATATAAATGAATATTACTTTAAAAAGAAAAATTTTCTGATAAAAATACTAAATAAATGTATACAAGAATGAATAAAATGAACAAAAAGAAAGACTATCTCCTGAACGGGACCTCGGAAATGATCTCATTTTAAAGATTTAGAAGTAAAGATAGAAAATGAAGTAAGAAAGAGAATTTTCCAGGGTGTCACATCTCACAAATAGCAGAGTGGAGAGTATATCCCTGGTGTCTGAACTCCAATTTTATTCCCCAATAAGCTGCATTGCCTTTCTGTGTTTGTTCAATGTAAAGTTAAATAGATGTATCACTAACTCTGACTTTAGCCTCAATGTCATTCTCTAATTATTCCCTTCATCCAAAGCCATCCTCTCTATTTCTGCCCTTAATACCTTCACATCTTCTCCAGATAATTGCCCCCTTGCTTATCCTCCCTCTAATTTTCAACATCTCCCTTTACCCTTGACAGACATGCCTGTCTCCTCCATCCTTTAAAAATTTTCATTAGTTGTGAAGTAATTCAATCATCCTGGAGAGTAATGTGGAACTATACTCAAAGGGCTGTAAAACCACACATACTCTTTGACCCAGCAAAACCACTATTAGATCTGTATCCCAAAGAGATAAAAACAAAAAGGAAAAGCACCTATATGTATAAAAATATTTATAGAAGCTCTTTTTGTGGTGGCAAAGAACTGGAATTTAAGGGAATGCCCATCAATTGAGGAATGGCTGAACAAGTTGCAGTATATGATTGTGATGGAATACTATTGTGCTATAAGGAAGGATGAGCAGGATGCTCTCAGAAAAACCTATAAAGACTTACAAGTGAAATGATCAGAGCCTGGTGAACACTGAACACAGTAACAGCAATATTGTACTATGATAAACTATGAGTGACTTAGGTATTCTCAGGACTTGGGTATTCAATGATCCACGACAATCCTGAAAGACATATGAGGAAAAATCCTATCCAGTTCCAGAGAAAGAACTGATGGAATCTGAATGTAGATCAAAACATTTTTTTACTTTCTTTGTCTTTCTTGGGTTTGTGTTTTCTTTCAAAACAGAAATACTACAGAAATATGTTTTGCATGACTGCATATGTATAACCTATATCAAACTGCTTGCCCCTCTCAAGGAAGGGAGGAGGAGGGAGAAAGAAAGGGAATTTAGAAATCAAAATTTTAAAAAACAAATGTTAAAAATGTTTTTACATGTAATTGGGAAAATAATATTAAAAAGGGGGGGAAAATTTCACTTGACTCTGCTATACCCTCTTTTTCATAGCCAAACTCTTAGGAAAAAAAAACCTAGGTACTCATTATCTCCACTTCCTCTAATCTCACTCATTTCTCCATCCCTTGCAATCCAGCTTCCATCAACAAAAACACTTCTCTTCAAAATTACCAATGGTTTCTTAATTGCCAAATATGAGGCTTCTTTCTCAATCTTTACCCTTCTTTGCCTCTGCATCTGACACTGTTGATCACCTTTTCCTCTGTTTTCATGATAATGCTTTCTTTTAGTTCTCTTTCTATGTGTCGGACCACTCCTTAGTCTCCTTTGCTAGATTATTATCCATATTACATCACCAAACTGTGTGTATATATACACCAGGGGTCCATCCTGAGTCCTCTTCTCTTCTGTCTTTACCTTCTCCTTGTTAAGTTCATTATCTCCCATAGGTTTAGTTATTATCTTTATGTAGATGTATTGATAAACTGATTAAGTGAATTGTTCTCCAATATGCTGAGGTTTCACCTTCCACCCATCAGATTGGAAAAAAGACAGACAATGAAAATGGTAAATGTTGGAAGAGCTATGGGTAGATAGGAATATAAATGCACTATTGATGGAGTTGGGAATTGATCCAAAAGTTTTAGAGAGGGGCAGCTAGGTGGCGCAGTGAATAGAGCGCCGGCCCTGGAGTCAGAAGGACCTGAGTTCTAAGCCGGCCTCAGACACTTAATCCACACAAACAAAAACCTAGCTGTGTAACGTTGGGCAAGTTACTTAACCCCAATTGCCCTAAAGGGGCGGCTAGGTGGCGCAGTGAGTAAAGAGCGCCAGCCTCGGAGTTGGGATGACCCGAGATCAAATGCGGCCTCAGAAAATGAGCACCCACGCATAAATAATGACTAGCCGTGTAACCTTGAGCAAGTTACTTAACCCCAATTGCTTTAAAAAAAAAAAAAGTTTTAGAGAACAATTGGAATTATATTAAAATATTAACTAATGTGTACATGCTCTTTGCCCCAGTAATTCCACTATTAGGTATAGATCACAAGTCTAAGGAAAGGTTTTTCCATATAGCAGTACTTTTGTAGTAGAATTAAGGAATATTAGAGATAGAAAAGAACTCAACAACCACCTCCTCTAATTCATAACTTAAAGGAATCCCTACTGTAAATTACCAGATAGTCATTAAACCTAATGAAGATCATGAAGACCCCCAAATTGGGGAAGGCTACTATATCCATGAACATCCATCTATTCTACTTATAGACAGCTCTAATCATTAGGAAATTTTTCTTGACATTAAGTCTAAATTCACTTTTTTTACTTTTTCATGATAATCATGCTTCTGTGAAATTAAATCAAGTTTATTCCCTCTGCTACATGACAGTCTTCTAAATAGTTGAAGACAGCCATCATGTCCTGCCATGCCTCTTCTCCAGGATAAACATCCCCAGTTCTTTCAAATGATCTTCATGTAACATGGACTCAAGGTCCTTCAACTTTCTGGTTGTCTTCATTTGGACACTCTATAGCTTATCAATGTCCTTCTTTAACTGTGGGACCCAGAGATGAACACAATCCACAGATGATGTGTGACAAGAGCAGAGTAGAGTGGAACTATCATCCTACTCCTGGAAGTTATATCTCTCTTAATGCAGCTCAAAACCAGCTATTTTTGGTTGCCCCATCACACTGATGACTCATATTGAGCTTATCGTCTATGAAAATATCCAAATCTTCAGAACTATTGTCTAACCATATTTTGTAGAAACAACATTTATTTTTATATAGGTTGGAATGGTCCCATTCATAAGGCAAGGAGGCTGTCCTTGGGATTTGGTTGGTCCAGAGTGATAAGATTACAAAAAGCCCTACCTTGGGGCAGCTAGGTGGTGCAGTGAATAGAGCACCAGCCCTGGAGTCAGGAGGACATAAGTTCAAATCTGGCCTCAGACACTTGACTCTTACTAGCTGTGTGACCTTGAGCAAGACACTTATCCCCAACTGCCTTGCTTCCAAAAAACAAAACAAAACAAAACAAAAAGCCCTACCTAAGGGAAGTTCACATCCCTGAGCTTGGCAGATTCTAATTGCCCTGTGGAATTGCTTTCCAAACCAGCATAGATGCCCCAGAGAATTCAAAATTGAAGGGGAACAGTATCTGTTTTTATTAATTACATTTTTTAGTCTTTTGTTACAAAAATAATTTTTAAAATTTATTTTGTGTTTCAATAGTGTTTCATTGTAGTCTTCAGCCTGATTCTCTGGAATGGTCTGGTCAGCACTAATCATGGAACAAAACACTGCACATGCCCAATCTATACTTACAAAGCTAATTTTTTGTATCCAAGTGTAAGACTACATTTATCACTACTGAATTCCATCTTACTAGATTCAGGCCAATGCCCTAGAGCAGTGATAGCTAACTGAAATAAGGGCCACTAAGGCATACATAAGTATTCCTGCAGGCCACATGCTGACTTAGAAAACATGTTAATATTATCTGTGCTTTATTGTATTTTTAATTGTTTTGAAAAATATTTCCAAATTACATTTTAATTTGGTTCAGATCACACTCAGGAATCTTGTGGGTCTCATATAGCCTGTGGGCTATGTGTTTGATATTTCTGCTCTAGACTATCAGGACCTTTTAGGATCTTGACCCATTCATCCCAATCTGGAGAAGGTTGCAAATTCAATAGGCCTATCATCTATGCCTTCTTAAATAGCACAGAGCCAAGCACAAATCTTCTTCCCAGAAGTTTGGGATTAAACTACTCTTTGTCCTCTGCTTCAAGAAACTGGGGTCCCTTCCATGCCATGATGAGGCATTAGAGCAGAACTTTGGTTGGAAAATCATAAAATTATTGAAGTTTAAAAGTCCATGGGAATGCTGGCTTGTATTAAAAAGATCAATAAATGGTTCAAGTCAATCACCCACCTTCATAAATATTATTATTGCTATTTCTCTTGAATATAAATGATTTTACTATGATATGCATGATTATCAACCAAGACGTGGAAGGGTCATGACCTGCATAGGTGGATAGAGTACCTGCACCATGAGTAAGGCTTTCACAGAATGCTGCACCTCAAAAAAAGGGATTCCAGGTTGAAAAAGAGGAGAGAGATCAATTACCTTCTGGATCCAACAGTCTGGGGATGTTTAGTTCATGTTCTGCAATCCTGAATGCCTCTTTCAGATTGTCTCTGCTGGATCTACCCTTTACACTGTTCATGTCAATTAGGTCTGGTTTCAAAGCATGAATGACAGCTAAAAATGCCATTCCATTTCTCCAGCTTGATTTAAAATCTATAACATTCACAGATCCATGCCTATTACAAGTAGAAAAGAAAAAAATTTTTACAAAACTTCATCAGAACCTTTTCCACTCTAACCAATAGCAAATAAAATGAAGAATTATGTTACTATTCATAGGAACAATATAAATTATTCTAGGAGAAAGTTTCCATTTGGCCTGTTTCTTTGGTGATCCAGTTGTGAGGTTTGGCTAGGCCCAGGATCAATCATCAATCAATATTTAGTAAGTGCCTACTATGTACCAGGTACTTTGTTAAAGGCTGGGGATGCAAAAATAGTCAAAAGATAGTCCTTACTCTCAAGAAGCTTATACAAAAACTCTGCTCTAAGATGGGACAGACTCAGGTAGTTTAAGTAGAATATTTAAACTAAAGGCAACACTTGTAGGTGACTCAATAATCAAGTAAAGGAGGTTTAATTGGCTTTAACATGGAGAAGATGGCACGCCAAAGGTATACTGTCAACTATATACAAACAACTTGGTTAGGTGAAGGGAGAGTAGTGACTGGCCAGGGCCTTGGAATAAGGCCTAAGAATGAAGGACCCCAACTCTACATGGGTGGGTTTATTTTATGCCCTTAGTAACTAGGAAGCCATGGACAAACTGGATTGAGGCCACCAGAAAGCTCCAGGAATCTAGGAAATATGGCTTGAGTCTTAGCCCTTAAACCAATCAAGTCAACAAGCTCCTTGCCTTCTGGGGAAAGAACCAGCCTCTTCCTGTTTAATTCTGGGCCTAATTCACAAAGGACAAAGTGTAAAGACTGCCACCTAATTGAAGTTAAAAACCAATGGGAATGCTGGCTTGTATTATAAAACTTAATAAATGGTTCAAGTGAATTACCCACTTTCATAAATATTATTCCTGCTATTTCTCTTGAATACGAATGGTTTTGTTATGACATTCATGAATGTTATCAACCTTTCACCGCTCAAGAAGGAAACCAGGCTCCCCAAGCACAGATCCAGAAGAAGGGCAGCATGGTAATAAAAGGGAAACCTAGCACATTCTCATAAGACAGAAAAATCAGCCTCCATGAGGGTTGCTCTCAGTCACCTTCACACTTCGACCTGGAGGAGTTGTAGATGGTGAACAATGTTGAGTTCATACCAGGTACCACAGTAATTGTATCAGATTATAGAAAATAACTTACATGGCACATTGTTCCTGGGCCCATAAAAGAAGGGCCTTCTTGGCAGACATCTTCCATCTAGCCTGTGCTTTAGAGCATTTCTTAGGTGGAGGTCCTGAAGTCTGAGTTAAGTCCACAACACTCACACAATCCAATGAGGGTTGATTGTAATTACAAGAAAGAATCCAAGCCAGTTCTTCAATCTAAGGAAAGGAGAATTCAAAGTTAATGGCAATTAACCTCTGTACCTTCCCCTAGTAAGAGCTTAATATATTTTTATTCAATAAATAAAGGCACTGAAAATTGTAAACTGGGAGAAAGTGAACAATATTATAAAATTATATGTATTATAAAATCTGCTCATCTCAGGAGTGAGCCAAACAATGAAAGAATTACAAAATTTATTTATTTATTTATTACAAAACCCTCAAGTGAGGGCGAGAGGGTTCTGTTTATCTGTTTGTTTTCCTAAAGCAGAATTGGTTTATTAACTCTAATCTAGAACAGCCAAGTGGGTAAAATCTCATCCACTTTACAGTGGTCGCTGAGGAAGTGGAGGAGATAGCTGCAGAGGATAGCAAATCCATTTAGACTTATCACAGAATAAGCATCAAGGACTACTTGACCATTTTTCACGTCATGGACCCTTCAGCAGGCTGGATGGAACAAAGGTGTATGAATGCCTTTTCAGAATAACATTTTTAAATGCATAAGATAAAATGCAAAGAATTAAAAAAGAAGCCAGTTATACTGAAATAAAGATAAAATTACTCCTATACACATTCATGGACCTCCTGAAATCTATCCACAATTCCATCCCCAACTGGGTCTAGTTTATAGACCCAGGATAAGATCTGATCTAGCCTTAAAATGTCCCAGATGGGACCTTTGTGCCCAAAATTATTAATGACATAAATGTACAATAACAGTTTCTATTTACACAACGGTTTTTTTCCGTGTTTTTTTTTTTTGGAGGGGGGAAGACAAGGAAAATTGGGGTTAAGTGACTTGCCCAAGGCCACACAGCTAGTAAGTGTGTCAAGTGTCTGAAACTGGATTTGAACTCATGTCCTCCTGACTCCAGGACCGGTGCTCTATTCACTGTGTCACCAAGCTATCCCTATATAGTGTTTTAAGGTTTTATAACAACTCTAAGCTTGTGATTTCATCAGTGAAAGGAGTTCCTAGAGTGGAAAAATCTCTCTACTGATGCATGTTGGCAACTTTTCTGTAACTCACAGTCTATGTTGTTACCTGTGGCATTGAAAAGAGAAGTGATTTGTTCAAGGTAGCACAGCTACAGTGAGATGCAGGTCTCAAACCCATTTCTTCCTGCCGAAGCTACCATTCTAACCACTACCTGTCAGTACAAGTACCATTATCTCCATTTTACTGATGAGGAAACTAAGGAAAAAAACTAAAGATGAAGTGATTAACTTGTAGTCACACAGTTATTAAGTATCCAAGTCAGTATTCAAGACCAGATCCAAGTCCATCCAATACTCTTTCCACTACAACATAGTTATTTCTCTAAAAAAGACTTTAATTAGAGAGCAAGTATTTACTAAACATAAACAAGGTCGCTAGCAATTTATTAAGAGTTTGGGTTTCAGGATTCCTGTCCTTGATGTTCAGTAGCTTACTGTTAGATAATCTGAAGCATATATTATGGACAAAATAAGATGCCATGCTAGCTTAGTGTCAGTCTTTGTCTTGAAAGCAGTTTTAAAAGTAAAAACTATACATGTGGTGGAAAGATCACCAGGCTGGAAAACTATAAATCCTAGGTTTGACTGGACTACCATTTTGTGATACTACATTAAGTGACTACTTAGTTAAATGACTACTTAACCAATTTAAGCAAAATAAGGAGATATATATATATATATATATATATATATATTGCCACCAACATCACTGAGTTGATATAAGACAAATGTTTATATAAATGAGAGCTATTATTGTCATGAGGTGGTTAGGTGGCACAGTAGAGTGCAAGCCCTGAAATCAGGAAGACTCATCTTCCTGAATTCAAATCTGACCTCAGACAATTCCTAGCTGTGTGATTCTGGGGAAGTCATTTAATCCTGTTTGCCTCAGTTTCCTCATCTGTAAAATAAGCTGAAGAAGGAAATGGTAAACCACTTCCATATCTTTGCCAAAAAAAAAACCCTAAATGGGGTCATGAAGAGTCAGATACAACTGAAAGGACTGAACATCAAACTAAATTATTGGTGTTATTATTATCATTAACACTAACTATAAAATATCTATTACACCTTTTCTTAAGTACCAGAACTTCAAGAGCACAGGTGATTTTCAGTAGTTCAATTAATTTGGATTCTTATTCTTTTTATTGTAATATAAAAGCTATTATTGAAAGGAGATGTGTTATTGCACACAAAGTACTTACATGAAAGTGTAATATAATTGTCCAAATTAGACCAAGAATAATAGATGGGTTTCCTTCTATAATATCAGTTACATGAATATTTATGAGCTTGATCTGGGAAAAGAAGAACACAGGTTAAACAAAGAAAATATTTCACAGAATGAATCTATTCCTGTCATTAGTTTTTATTTTAAGTTTATTCTTACTGATCGTTTCTTCAGAAATGTCAAGGCATGTTCTATGTTGCTCCTGCACTGAAACGTATTAGATCCTTTCTCCCGGGCCTGTCAGTTTCAAGGAAATGTCATTCACAAATAAGAAAGTCTTTTTTTTTAGATAAAAATTTATTAACAAAAAACTTTCAATTACTATCTAAAACCTTACCAACTGTTCGCCTGAAAGTACTTCCAACAGATCCAGGAGAACATGTCCTTTTTTAATATCTGTGAAGAGATCTGTTATGACTGAGGGAGGGATGTGCTGAAATACAAGGTGTGGGAAAAGGTTATTTAAATTTTTCAGTTCAAAAATGAACATTTTTCATAATATCAAAAAATCAGAATCCTTTTCTACTTATTTTTAATAGAAAAAAAGTTTTAAGTCAACAGAATTAACAAACTGAATTCATCTCATAGCAAATTTCTAGTAAAGAAACTCCTTTCAAGAATAGATTCTGCACTGACTATGGTGCAATATACATATTTTTAAGTGCCAATAAAGACCCACAGAATCATATTTATTCATATATTCATGGGGAAAGAATGCTTTGTGGTGCTTCCAAACTTCTTTTGGAATCAGAATAATAATAGAAGATAAGTACACAGGGAGAGAGAGACATGTAGAAAATCTACATTCCATTTGACTATTACACTTCTGTTTATCTAACATAATGAGATCAGGAGAAAAAAATTACAACTTTAAATATTTTTAATGTCACTATCTATCAGAGCCAAATGCCCAGGACAATGCCTTAAAAGGTGGTTTTTTTCACCTTTTAAAAACTGAAATCCTGAACATTTTTCCTTTATTCTTTAACAAATAGTAGGGGAAGTTCTACATCTTCTCTGTCTTCTCTCCTTTCCACCCCTTTATCCCCAATTTGATCATGAATAACTTTCTTCTTGTGCTAGGAAAGAAAAGCAGGAAAGTTGATGAAAGATCTCTGTCATGGTCACTTCAGCACCTTTTGTCAAACAAAGGCATGCCACAACCCGTCATCAAGTCAGTATTTACAAATATTGTTCACTGCAAACACTAAGGATGATAACAAACAAACAAAACAAACAAACAAACAAAAAAAACACCTCAGGATTCAGTTTCTTATTTATTTTGTCTTTTACTGCTCACCTTTGCCAACTGTGAATTTATCCAACAGGTAAAGGTTTTCTTCTGTGTGTGTTCTTGTTCAGCTATGGAATAAAACAAAGAAAGCAATTGTTAAAAAGTGAATTAGAATTTATTAAACACCACAAAGTAAAGCTAAACACTTTTTGACTATCCCAAAGCTTCAAAGTCATGCCACCACTGGATTTTTTGCCTGATTCTAAAAGTGACCAAAAAAAGTACTCCATAAATTTAGTGATTGATTTTTAGAAAAATCAACTATTTAAGAAAACCAAGATTTGATGATAATAATGGTTTTTCTAAAGATATTAATAAAGATTATTGAAATAGTTTCCATTTAAATTTTTTTAAATTCTATCTGTACAGTTTCTCATAGGGAACATGATTCTATGAATAGAATTTAATTAACTGAGACAGGACAAAATTTTTTTTTATCAAGCCCCTTTTCAATTTTAAATAAAAATCTAATCTTATCCAGGTAAGATGGCTGTCTGAATGGGAGCTGACAGGCCAGTTCCCCCACCCACACACACATGTATTCAAGAAAAAGCCTAAACGCAATATCATTCCCAGTTAGGATGAAAAAATTCACTGAGAAACTATAGAAAAAGATTTCATCCACCCAAGAACTGAACAAAAAGACCATGGGCAACACAAAAGAGTACCCTCCAAATAGCCAACACTGATGGAGTCCAGAGGCAGTCCAGAGCAGTAGTCCACAAGGCTCTGTAACTAAAGGCAACAAGAACAGAGTATTCCCACCATAAAGTTCTAAGGTGATCAAAAATCCATAACTTGGGGGCGGCTAGGTGGCGCAGTGAGTAGAGCGCCAGCCCTGGAGTCAGAAGGACCTGAGTTCTGAGCCGGCCTCAGACACAACCCACAGAAACAAAAACCTAGCCGTGTGACCTTGGGCAAGTAACTTAACCCCAATTGCCCTAAAGGGGCGGCTAGGTGGCGCAGTGAGTAAGAGTGCCGGCCTCGGAGTTGGGATGACCCGAGATCAAATCCGGCCTCAGAAAATGAGCACCCATGCATAAATAATGACTAGCCGTGTAACCTTGAGCAAGTTACTTAACCCCAATTGCTTAAAAAAAAAAAAAAGAAATCTATAACTTGGGCCTTGGAAATGACCGGCAGTGGCAATGACCAGTACCAGAATGACAACAATCATTCTAGAAATGGCAGTGACCAGTCCTGGCATGGCAAGCTACAAAGGTTCCTAAGTCCATATGATTTTCTTCTCTGATACCATAAAGGACCCTGAAGATTCAGGGCTTTAAATCTCAAAGATCCAGGAATATCTAAAATCTACCAGCTCTCTTAACATGGAGACCACCCAGGAAGTAGATGCAAGTACTGGAACCCAGATGACCTAGGCCAAGACCAGGTAGAGGCAACCATCTCGTTTGGGTGTAGAACAAGAACAAAAACCTTAGAAGAGAAAGTCGTAAACCCTATGCAAGAAATAGAGTCTGTGAAAATTAAAATAGACCAAAGAGAAATTAGGGGCTCTATAACACAAATCCAAAAGATTGAAAAAATAAAAGAAAATGTAAGGAAAAAATTCACCTAGAGAGATAATTAAGATAATCATACTTGATTAATAAATGAAAATTATGAAGACCTATTATGACCAGAAAGAAAAGTGAAAATAGAAAGAATCCACTATTCCCTTCTTATAAGAAACCCTAAAAGAAAGAGCCCCAGGAATGTTATCATCAAAATCTAGAGATGCTAGGTCAAAGAAAAAAAAATACTGCCAAAGTAGAAAGATAGCATTCGAGTACCAAGGAATCATAGTAAGGACCACATAAGACTTGGCAGCAACCACTACAAAAAGAAAAATATTGTAATACAATATTCTAAAAGGCAAGAGATATAGGTTTACAAGCAAGAAAAATTTACTCTGAAAAGCTGAGTATATAAGCCTATGGGTGCAAGAGGAGAGGGAGGAATGAACTTTTTTTAATGGAATTGAATCAGGACTTTCAAGCATTCTTGAACAAAAACCAGGGCTAAGTAGAAATTTTGAAATATAAACACAAGAGTCAAGAGAAATGTAGAAAGATAATTTTCTGAACAATTGGAAAGATTCAGACAATGACACCAACATTCTAACAGGAGGAGAAGAAATAAGTGTCTCTTCAGAACTTTAATGTTTTCAAAAGGCACTGAAGTAATTAAATAAGAAAAATAGAGTGCCTAAAAGTATGTTGGTTCTGTTCTGATTTTTTTTTGTCTTTTTGGAGGGGGAAAGGTAGGGCAATTGGGGTTAAGTGACTTGCCCAAGGTCACACAGCTAATAAGTGTAGTGTCTTAGGCCAAATTTGAACTCAGGTCCTCTTGACTCTAGGGCCAGTCCTATATTCACTATGCCACCTAGCTGTCCAATGTTCTGATATTTTTAAGAGAATAAAGAAAAGGGTTAGAGTCAGAGGGAGAGGGAAGGTGAAAGATAAGAAGAATACTCTACTATTGAAATGAGGAAGAAAAGGCTAGAACTTATTTCTCAAAATCAGATATGTGCAAATAATAGACAAACAGGAAAGAAGAAGTGAGGTGAAAAGGAATCAACTCAACCTCAGTCTTATCTGAAATTCACAAAGGGTAATTGAATACACACACACACACACACACACACACACACACACATTTAAAAATACATCAAACTCAGAACAGTCAAGTATAGCAAAAGGTAGGGTTAAGAGGAAGGATAATAGGGGGCGAAGCCAAGATGGCAGAGTAAAAGCAGGGACTTTCTTGAGCTCTCCCCCAAACATCTCCAAATATCTGTAAAATTGATTCTAAACAAATTCTAGATTACAGAACCCACAAAATGACAGAGTGAAACAAATCTCCAGTCCAAGACAATGTAGAAGATCGACAGGAAGGGTCTATCACACCAGGCTGGGAAAGGAGCACAGTACAGCATGATCCAGACAGGCAAACAGGGTGGGAGCAGGCCCCAAGGAATTGGCAGCTGTGGCAGTTTCAAGACTTCTCAACCCACAAATGCCAAAGACAGCATAGAAGATCAGTGGGAAAACTCTGTGGGACCTGCATAAAATTGGAATGGGGTTCATCCCCAGCCCTCGGGCAGTGGAGGTGGCAGCGGCAGTCACAGCAGCAGTAGCTGCTGCTGCTGCTTCTGGAGCTCTGGGCCCACAGATGGTAGGGGATCAAGGGGCTGATACAAAATGGCTAAAATTTGGGACAGTACACTCACCCCCAGCCACATCCCCACTGGAAGCAGAGTTCTTCTTTGACAAAGAGTTAGAAAGTCAGATATTTAGCTGGAAAGATGCTCAAACAGCATAAAAAAAATTCACACTATAGAATCTTACTCTGGTGACAAAGAAGATCAAAACATACAACCAGAAGAAGACGACAAAGTCAAAGCTTCTACATCAAAAGCCTCTGAGAAAAATATGGATTGGTCACAGGTCACAGAAGAGTTTAAAGAGGATTTTGAAAATCAAGTAAGAGAAGTAGAGGAAAAATTGGGGAGAGAAATGAAAGTGATGCAAGAAAATCACGAAAAACAAGCCTACAGTTTGCTAAAGAAGAGCCAAAAAAAATACTGAAGAAAATAACACCTTAAAAAAATAGACTAACCCAAATAGCAAAAGCGGTCCAAAAAACCAATAAGGAGAAGAATGCTTTAAAAAGCAGAATTGGCCAAATGGAAAAGGAAGTCCAAAGCTCACCGAAGAAAATAATTCCTTCAAAATTAGAATGGAGCAAATGGAAGTTAATGACTTTATGAGAAATCAAGAAAGTATAAAACAGAACCAAAGGAATGAAAAAAAAATAGAAGACAATGTGAAATATCTCATTGGAAAGACAACTGACCTGGAAAATAGATCCAGGAGAGATAATTTTAAAATTATTGGACTACCTGAAAACCACAATCAAAAAAAGAGCTTAGACATCATCCCTCAAGAAATTATCAAAAAAAATTGCCTTGATATTCTAGAACCAAAAGGTAAAGTAGAAATTGAAAGAATCCACCAACCACCACTTGAAAGAGATCTCAGAAGGAAAACTCCTGGGAAAATTGTATCCAAATTCCAAAGTTTCCTGGTCAAGGAGAAAATATTGCAAGCAGCCAGAAAGAAACAATTCAAGTATTGTGGAACTACAATCAGGATAACACAAGATCTGGCAACTTCTACATTAAGGTATCAAAGGGCTTGGAATATGATATTCCAGAGGTCAGAGGAGCTAGGATTAAAACCAAGAATCATCTACCAAGCAAAACTAAGTAGAACATTTCAGGGGGGAAAATGGACATTCAGTGAAATAGGGGACTTTCAAGTATTCTTGATGAAAAGACCAGAGTTGAATAGAAAATTTGACTTTCAAATACAAGAATCAAGAGAAACATGAAAAAGTAAAGAGGAAAGAGAAATCATAAGGGTCTTATTAAGTTTGAACTGTTTACATTCCTACATTGAAAGATGATATTCTTAACTCATGAAACTTTTCTCAGTATTAGGGTAGTTGGAGAAAACATAGAAAGACCAACATATAGATAGATAGGTGGATAGACAGACAGACAGACAGACAGATAGATAGATAGATAGATAGATAGATAGATAGGTAGGTAGATAGACAGATAGACAGAGGGCACAGCATGAGTTGAATACTGAAGGGATGATACTAAAAAATAAAATTAAGGGGTGAGAGAGGAATATATTGGGAAAATGTGAAAGTAAGAGGTAAATTATCTCAAATAAAAGAGGCAAGGAAAAGGTTTCACAATGGAGGGGAAGAGGGAAGAGGTGAGAGGGAATGAGTGAACCTTACTCTCCTTGGATTTGGCTTCAGGAGGGAATAACATACACACTCAATTGGGTATCTTACCCTACAGGAAAGTAAGGAGGAGGGGGATAAGGTAGGTGGTGGTAAGGGTAATGATAGAAGAGGGGGCAGCTTGGGGGAGGGGGTAGTCAAAAGCAAACACTTTTGAAAAAGGACAGGGTCAAAGGAAAAAATAGAATAAGTGGGGGGGAGGGATAGGATGGAAGGAAATATAGTTTGTCTTTCACAACATGAGTATTATGGAAGTGTTTTGCAAAACTACACATGTATAACCTATACTGAATTGAGTGCCTTCTCAATGAGGGTGGGTGGGGAGGGAAGAAGGGAGAGAATTTGGAACTCAAAGTTTTAAAAGTAAATGTCAAAAATTGTTTTTACATGCAACTGGAAAATAAGATATACAAGCAATGGGGTATAGAAATCTATCTTACCCTAAAGGAAAGTAAGGGGGAAGGGGATGGTGGGGGGGATGATAGACGAGAGGGCCGACTGGGGGAAGAGGTAATCAGAATGCATGCCATCTTGGGGTGGGGAAGGAGGGAGAGATGGGGAGAAATTTGGAACTCAAAATCTTGTGGAAATGAATGTTAAAAACTAAAAATAAATAAATTCATTTTTTTTAAAAAGGAGGAAGGATAATACTAGGTAGGGAATAGTTGTAAGTAAAACAAACCACCTTCAGATGGTGAATTCTAAAGGGGAAGAAATTAAAAGGAAAAGAAAGAAAGAATTGATAGGAATCATTGATGGGGTCTGATGAAAAGGAAAAGAGGAGGGTCAATGGAACCAAAGGACATTGCCTCATATATAAACCACTACTGATAATCACATTCCTTCTCTTTCATCATTTTCTTTGTAAAGTGTGGAGTGAGGGGGGCTAACTGAGAAAAAAATCTTTGCATCATGTTTTTTCTGATAATGGCTCAATATCCAAAATATATCAGAAACTAATACAAATATATAAAAACGAGAATCATTCCCCAATTAATGAATGTCAAAGGATAAGAACAGGCAGTTAAAGTCAAAGTTAAGTACAAGCTGTAAACAGCTATATGAAAAAAATGCAAAAATCATTAATGTAAGAGGGGCATCTCATAGCCCCCAACCCCAATTAATGTAACCAACTCTAATACCTTTATCAGGTAAGTATCTCTTGGACAGAATTACAAAATCAATCAATCAAATATGTAAACTGGCTTTGAAAATTACTACATGTTTCTATGGAATCAGCCAATCACTCAGTCACTGGTGTAAACTGGGTTGGATACCATTGGATAAAATTCAATAAAGAAATTTGAGATTGGTTGAAGGAATCAAGTACATCTCTGGGTCTAGATGTATCAGAAAATAAGATTCTAGCAGAAGCATTCTAGTAATGGCTTCAGAAGTTATGGTTTGAGAGCACTTTGTGGAACAAGACCCCTTGTGAGAAGGGGCAGCAAGGGATTATGGGAAGACGGAGTAGGTAGTAGAGGAATGTACTCAGAGGAAAGTGAGCTCCAGTCCTGTTCTATGAACTACGTACTAGGCATTCTGAATTGGATGCCCTGTATGTATCTCAAATCCATCCCTCTTCTGCTTTCCCATTACTGTCAAGTGCACCTCCATGCTTCCATTCAGAAAAGTGTTATCTCTGGTGTTATCCTAGATAACTTACTCACCCTAGATAACTTATTCACCCCACCTGTTGTCAGTGGTCAAATCTTTCTTTTCCATTTCCATGACACCTCTCCCATACATCCCTTCCTCTCTATGCACAGTGACACCTCCACAGTTTTGTTAGTCTTTTTCAGTCATATCTGATTCTTTGAGACCTCATTTGGGTTTTTCTTGGCAAAGAAACTGGAATGATCTTGCCATTTCCTTCTCCAGTTCATTTTACAGATGAGGCAAACAAGGTTTAGTGACTTACCCAGGGTCACATAGCTAGGAAGTGTCTGAGATCGGATTTAAATTTGAGAGGTGAATCTTTCTGACTTCAGGCCTGACACTCTACCCACTGTGCCACCTCAGTGCCCCATACAAATGTTACCTATCATTATTGTTGTTGTTGTTGCTGTTGTTGTTATTATCACTACCTTTCCAGTCTTCTTCTATGCTATTCCTCTCCATGCACTTTGCTACCCAGCCATATGGGTCTACTTGTCCTGCACTGTGATAGAATGAATATTGTCCCTCCTCCCCCAATAAAAGAGAGATTGGTTTCCCCTAAAAGTTATCCCAGACTTATTGGCCCCTGATTCCTTTGGCAGCTTCCTGGTCACCTGAGGGCATTAAGAAGTCCTACCTGCTCTGACCTGGATTTCTGAAGACCACCTGACTCAAGGTCCCCTGCCTTGCTGACCATACGATATTACACATGGAAAAGGAATCTCATCCAAAAAAGCTAAGTGCCACTGTATCCCTATTGTGTATCCTTGCTGTGCTAACTCAAAGGAAACCTCCTTTTGTTAACTGTTCAATGACTTGAGAGTGCCTCATTTTTGTCTCAACATCAAACCTGAACTAGAACAGTACTGGTATTAGGACTGCCTCTACATGCACATATGACATTCACCTCTCATCTCTTCATCTATGTACTGGTAGTCCCCCATGCCTGGAATGAAATTCCTCCTCATCTCCACCTCTTGGAAGTTTTGGTTTTCTTCAAGACTCAACTCAATCATCTTTACACGATGGTATTCTTGATGTCCCCAGCTATTAATTTATTCTCTCTCAAAGCAACCTGAATTGAATATAATTCATTTTTATACATATATGTGTGTGTGTCTCCAAACACTCACATACCCCTTGTCTTCCCTAATAGAAAGTTAGCTCCTTGAGGTCAGGGTGCTATTTTCCTTTCATCTTTGTATCTCTAATGTTCAGCACTTAGTGGCTAAAATGCAGTAAGTACTTAATAAATGATTGATTTGGAAACTTGAAGAATTCTGAGGAAACAGCTCACACCTTTGAGATTAGCTAATATGACAAAAAAGAAAAGTACTGAAACATACACAGGGGACCCATTGCTTTCCTCAATAGGTAAGAACATTATTCTCTTGACAATGGAGAGAAAGTGTTTTTCTTCTTATTGCTTGTTTTCAGGAAGAAGTCATATAATGGAATTACATTAACTAGGGCTATGGTTAAAAGTAGGGAAAATATATTATTACCCTGCTGCAGCATAATAATTTGGTCTACTACCCTATATCAAAATCATTTTCTAAAGGCTTCCCTATGGCAATAACATGGGGTACTCACAGGCTCTAGCAGGTCCTACCCAACTGGAAAGACTCCAAGTACAGACAGGAAATGAATTGTATGTCTGTCATTCAAGGACTAGGCAAAGCAAGTACATGTATATTCATCAACAAATGGTTATTTATTGTTTGGTCACAGAAACTCATTAAATTGTCCACAAAGGCTTAGTGAGATTTTGACCTGTATCAATGAAGGAATGACCCATATCAAAGCAATCAGAATTCCTTGAAGTATTTAAGAATTACAGTTATAAAACTGAAAAGTTAAAGGGAAAGAATAACTTCTTCCTTGTCCCTAAGATAGTGCAATATACCTTCAAATTGAACCTCATTCAACTTTGAATAAATAGAATTTTAAAACTGATGGGTGGAATCTTATTAATAATACTACTAAGCCTAGCAGTCACAAACAGCACTTGGGGGGTAGGGGGAGAGAAAGAGAGGGAAGGGAATGACAGAAAACAAATGACTCTGTGTTAAATGACCTTGAGGGATATGAGATGTTATCAGAGTCAACAAATCAGAAAACTGAAGCATATAATATAAGCAAAAAGTTGACTTGCTAACTTGGAGCAGAGTTCTATAATGGTAATGGGAATTTGAAGATCTTCCCTGCCCTTTAATAAGCCTAAGGGAATTTGAAGACCTTTCCTGCTTTGAAATTATACAATGCCCCCAATAGGCTGCAGATAATCACATGGAGCTTCTGCTTTGAAAATATACTTTGACCCCTAATAGGCTGACCGTAGTCACATGGAGCCTGTGTTAGGAGGAGTTTGCTGAAGGGTGGAACAGAGCCCACAGGAAGCAAGGAGTCAGAGCTACACCAGACATTTGGAAGGAGAGCATGTGTTCCAGGTAATCAGTCAGGCTTGTGAGTAAATATTGGTCTTGTGTTGGTTTGTGGGAAGGTTAAAGGATGCTATGGCTCTCTGTGCTATTGTGACTTATTAACTTCTTTGCTACTATGATGGAATCAACTTTCTGGTTTTGGGATTTGGTTTTCCGATGTTTGAATAAATGTTTTGCTTCTATCTTATATATGGAGAGTCTGTTATATTTTGTGATGGAGCACTATGTAGGTGATTATGGGCACTGTGAATACTGCATTGGTGCTATAGGTTCTTAACTTTGGGTCCAAGAGTTTGTTTTAATAATTTGATAAGCTGTATTTTTATGCAATTGGTTTCCTTTCACCAGACTGCCAAAGGGGCCCACCACACACAAAAAATTAGGAACTCTTACCTTAGAGTGATTCTCATGTCCAATGTCTATGCATGGAAGTCAGCTACAGAATCATGTAGTCACAGAAAGTTATAGTTGGAAATGACCTTAGAACTAATTTTACACTACTTCCCTCTAAGAGATAATGCTCTTTCAAGGTATTCTTTCACTAAATGTCTTTTGCTAGCCACAAAAAGTCTAATAATGAACAGAGACAACTGGGCTAAATCAAGTCATTAAAGAAAGTAGAGTCTGGCTCAATCACCAATAACCTAAAACTTATTTATAATTTGATAGTTGAAGTACCTACAATATTATTAACTGGTCAGGGGTGGGGGAGTGTTAAAAAAAATCAGTCTAATGTGGAAGGAACATCATTGTACTTAGAGCTAGAAAAAATGAGTTTGAAGCCCAGCTCTGTTACTCACTATCAATGTGACTGGGGACAAAATAAAATAGCTCTCTAGGACTGTTTCCACATTTTTTTGCTTTTTGGAAGGGGGAAGATAGGACAATTGGGGTTAAATGACTTGCCCAAGGTCACATGCTAGTTTTTGTGTTAAGTGTCTGAGGTTGGATCTGAACTCAGGTCCTCCTGACTTCAAGGCCAGTGCTCTATTCACTGAAACACCTAGCTGCCCCAGTTTCCACATATTTTAAATGAGAAAGTTGGACTAGATATCCTCTGAGGTCCCTTCTGACTATACAGTGTATGATCCTATGTGTTTGATAAGGTGTGATTGAGTGTTCAATTAGAAAATGTTAATGTTAACCCTTTAAAACATTAAATGAGAGGTAGCAAGGTAGAATGAGCAGAATGCCAGATTTGAGTCAGGCAGACCTGGCTTCATTTCTTGCCACTGAATGCAGGGATTGCAGATGTAGAGCCAGAAGGGACTTAAAAGACTACCTAGTCCAACAGATGAGGAAACTGGGAAATACAGAGGTTAAGTGACTTGCCCAAGGTCACACAGGTAGTAAATAAACAGGTGAGATTTTAAGCTAGGTCCTCTGAATTCAGAATCTTCTGAATCTTATTATATTAGCTATGAGACCATGTGTGGGCTCTCGGTGCCATAGGCAACTCACTCTCCAAGATTTATAGTAACTTATAGCTACAAAGGGAGTTTTTGCATTGAGTTCCCTACACATTGATATAACAGATTTGGACAAATATGTTCTGTGTATGTATATGTATATGTGGATATTGCATATATATGTATTTGTTCAGTCAGTTGTGCCTGATTGTTCATGACCCTGCAAACCATAATACTCCAATATCATCTATGGGGTTTTCTTGGCAAAGATACTGGAATGATTTGCCATTTCCTTCTCTAGTGGATTAAGGGAAACAGAAATCAAGTGAATTCTCCAGGGTCACATAGCTAGTAAGTGTCTGAGACTGGATTTGAACTTAGGTCTTCCTGACTCCAGGCCCAGTACTGTATTAATGAGTGACCTACTTACCTCCATGTATGTATGTATATATATATATTTAAGCCAGTCTAGTATTATCATCCCTAAAAGTAGGCAGTGCCCAGTGAGGAACACCTACATGCATATGCATCAGTCTAATAACTTACACTTTTTGAGATGAGAGGATACATGACTGGTCCAGGGTCATATAGCCAGTATATATCAGGCAGGACTTAAAACAAGGTCTTCCCAATTCAGACAAGCTCCCTATTGTTTATATTCTACTATGCCATGCTGCCTCTCATTTTCACACACACACACACACACACACACACACACACACACACACACACACATAATTGGTTATATCAGGAATATATGAAAAAAAAAAAGGTTTGATTTCCTCTATTTTGCTTCAAAATTTCCTGAAGTCACTTAACTATCATCTGGGGATATTGCATATGTGTTTTGTACCCACACTAATAATACTATATAATAATAATGCATGCAATATATAATATGCTTTATATACTTATATAATAATTTATAATACAATATAGAATACATGTAATATAATAGTATTTATGCATTGCTTTAAGATTTGCAAAGAGCTTTTACAAACATTAACTAATTTTATTGTCACAACAACCCTGAGAGGTAGATGCTGTCATCACCATTTTACAAATAAGGAAACTGAGACAGAGGTTAAGTGACTTGCCCAAGATCACACAGCTAATAAGTGTCTAAGGCTGGCTTTCAACTCAGGCCTTCCTGACTTTTTCCTGACTCTAGATCTACCAGTTTAGAATACACTGTTGCAGTGGGAAGAGCACTGGGTCAGCAGACCTCGAATAGGCGTAGAGGACAAAAAAGGAGGAATCAAGGAGAGATATGGAAGAACCTATAAATGTGGAAATGGGAGATAAGGAAAGCAAAAGACATAGAGTAAAAGGAAGAGAAGAAAAAGCAATAAAGAAAATAGGGAAGCAAAGAGGAAAGCAGTGTGGGAGGAGAGAAGAGAGAGACAGAGAGACATAGAAAAAGAAGAGAGAGAGAAGGAGGAGGAGGGAGAGGAGGGGAAGGGGAAGGAAAAGGGGAAGAGGAAAAAGGAGGAGGAGGAGAAGAAGGAGGAGGAGAGAAAGGAGAGGAAGAAGAAGAGGGAGAAGAGAAAGGAGAGGAAGAAAGAGGAGGAGGAGGAGGAGGAGGAGGAGGAGGAGGAGGAGGAGGAGGAGGAGGAGGAGGAGGAGGAGAAGAAGAAGAAGAAGAAGAAGAAGAAGAAGAAGAAGAAGAAGAAGAAGAAGAAGAAGAAGAAGAAGAAGAAGAAGAAGAAGAAGAAGAAGAAATGGAAATGGAAATAACTAAAGAGAAAAGTAGAGAGGCTGATTGGCTTAGTTTTTAAAAGTGAGGTATAGTCAAGAGTACATACACAACAGAGGATATCTAGTCCAACTTTCTCATTACTTTTATCAGTCCTATGTCTTCTTGATTTTCATTCAAGAAAAATATGTAAACATTAATTTTGAGGAAGGATGCATGGAATTAAGGGTGTTTCATCTAAGCATTATTATGATAAAAACACATTTAATCCTTGAGTTCTTTGTGAGTCAAGCTTCCTTTAGAGAGTGAGCAACTCAAACACATAGCTTGAAGGGCATTTAAATGAAAGCAGTTTGGGTTCAGGGTGTGGACTCCAGTAAGCAACAAAATGTTCCTTGCTGAAGGGTGCCAACAAGGTCCAGCAGCAGAGAAGCTAATATCTTTGTTTTGACTCTAAAAACAATACTAGCAGTGTTGTTCCAGGGCAGAATAGTTGCTTTGGTCAAAAGAATCCATAAGTTTCCATCTAACTTTAGGGCAAAACATTTTCACAACAGGGCATTATGAAGGCTGCTGGTTATTATATTTTAAATATTACAGACAGGCTTTCATTCCCTTAACTGTGGATTTTTAATCCCTCTTTTCCAGTCCTACTGCCCTATAGTAATTCTTTGTATGCTGCAAAAGCCTAACTAATCTCCCCTCCAACTTCCTAATCTTTCTCTGAATCCTCTACCTCTCCTTTTCTTCCTCTCCCATTAGTTTAATCTTCTTAAAGTTCCTTTCAGAAGAAGAAATTAAAGATATCTATAAGCATATGAAAAAAACCTCTAAATCACTATTGATTAGAGAAACGCAAATCAAAACAACTCTAAGGTACCGTGTCTCAACAGTCAGATTGGCTAAACAGGAAAATGATCAATACTGGAGAGGATGTAGAAAAATTGGAACACTAATACATTGCTGGTGGAGTTGTGAACTGATCCAACCATTCTGGAGAGCATTATGGAATTGTGCCCAAAGGGCTATAAAAATGTTCATACCCTTTGACCCAGCAATACTACTTCTAGGACTATATCCCAAAGCGACCATACAAGTGGGAAGAGGACCCTTATGCACAAAAATATTTATGGCAGCTCTTTTTGTGGTGGCAAAGAATTGGAAATCAGAGGGATGCCCATCAATTGGAGAATGACTAAACAAGTTGTGGTATATTAATGTAATGGAATACTATTGTGCTATAAGAAATGAGGAGCAGACGGACTTCATAATAACCTCGAGAGATTTATATACACTGATGCTGAGTGAGGGGAGCCGAACCAGGACTTTGTACACAATTACAGACACATCGTATCTGTGACCACTAACTTTGATAGACTGGGCTCCTCTCAGCAAGGTTAGAAGACAGCTACAAAGGGGCGGCTAGGTGGTGTAGTGAGTAGAGCATTGGCCTTGAAGTCAGGAGGACCAGAGTTCAAATCTGGCCTCAGACACTTAACACAAAAACTAGCCGTGTGACCCTGGGCAAGTCACTTAACCCCAATTGCCCTCCAAAAAGCAAAAAAAAAAAAAATTTACTTTTCTCACTCTTCCACCATACTTATACTTCCCATATACTCCAATCATTGTAAACTATTCTCTATCCCATGAATTAATTCACCTCTGAATGTTTGTTTATGCCATTCCATACATTCAAATACCCTTCTTTGGACCTATCCAAATTCTACTCATCCTTCAAAGACCAGTTCAATTACTACGATCATTAATAAAACCTTCCCTATTCACCTCATAATCATAAGTAATCACTTCTTCTGAATTATACTCTCTGCTTTAGGCATTTCATAGAATCTCTAAATCACTAGATTTAGAGCCTTATAGGTAATCTAATCCAACTCCATTTTACAGATGAGGAAACTGAGGCTTGAAGCTGTACCAGGATTTGAAGTTGGGATCTCTTACTGCAAGCCCAACTCTCTTTGCCCACCCCACCTATCTTGTTCCAGACAGAATAACATCTTGGACCACTCGATTTGATATTGGGTGGTTTCTTCTTCTTCTTCCTTATCCTGCTAGAATACCAAGAATTAAAGTACATAACATAGACTGAAAAACCTCCAAGATCATGTGCAGTTCTCAAGAATCTGAGATAAGGATGGTCTGGGAAATGTTAATTCAAAAGTAATCCAAAGTTTTATTTTAGCCTTGACTTATAACCTTCTCCTCAATGAAATGTTTTCCTTGAGCTGCTATCTACTAACCACTGAATTAAATATAATCCACTAGCTTTCTTCATAGCACCTTTCTTGTGGGAACATGAGCACAAGTATAAAAACAAAACAAAACAAAACAAAAAAAGATTGGGAAGAATAAACAGGAAAATACGTTAGTTAAAAATAAAATGGGGAAATTTTAAGGAACAAAAATGAATAAATAAATGCAAATAAGGACATCCTGTAAGATGGTGGAGCAGTAAAAAGTCAAGGGAGCCCTTAATAATTAAGAAATAGCACCCAACCCCCTTTGCTCCCCACTTTAAAAAAAGAAACACTAAAAAGACATCAGAAAGCAGATCAATGCAATGACCAATACTGACTTCAGAGGACTGATGATAAACCACATCTCCCTCTTCTTTGTAGAAAAAATGTTGTAATACAGATGAGGAATGACACAACCCAAGTGGTGGTTTGTTATGCTTAACTGTTCTTTGTTACATAAGGAGGTATAACTGGAGGGGTAGAATGGATAATTATGTTGTTGTTTTTAAGCATCAAACTTTTTCCAAATAAAAATCTGTTACAAGACTGTCAGAAGCATAAACCTTTGGTTAAACAAGAGAATGATCCTTTCAGAAGAACTAAAGATTTAAGGTCATTTCTTTAGCTGAAAGACTATTGCTTCTACTTTTAAGCTATGGAAAAAATCTTAACTCTATCTTATTCACTGTCATTCTGGACAGTTTTTTTTTCTAATTACTTTCAGTGATTTAAGAATAAAATTTGTTGAAAAAACACACTACATACAAGCAAATAATTACGACTTTCAAGCATTAGTAATAGAATCTGGCTAATTCATGTTACAACCTGAGTGAACCACACCCTTTTATTACCTTGCAGATTTTATACACTGAGGCTTTGTTTTGATTCTTAATGAAACATCGCTCCTGGCTTTATGAGAAAGGAAAGCTCATATTTCTAGCATTTGAGAGGGATCACATAATAGAGATAAAATGCCTAACTACTGTCCCCGAGTGTTATTCTGCCCTTCCCCTTCCCCATCTTCTTCTGAATCATCTGAGGATGCCCATCCCTGTTAAAATATGTGCTTTCAATTCAATATGTAGCATTATAGATAGGAGCATAGGATTTAACACTAGAAGGGGCTTCACAAATTCATCTAATTCAACCTCTCTAATTTACACATGAGGAAATGAGGAATGAGGAAACTAAAGAAGACCAATGATTTGTTCAAGGTCACACAAACAATACATATCAAGTAAAGCTAGAATTTCTAATTAGATTCTCTAATGTGCATTTATTATTGAGTCTTTGTTATGTAGAGTAGATTGTTATGGCTGCTGGGAGAGAAACCAAGTTTAGAGAAGGTCCAATCCTTGCCTTCATAGAGATTTCTATCTAATAGAAGGATCCTGACACACACAAATCACTGCGATAAAAAATAATGTGCACAGTCTGTGTAAGAGCTCTTACTGAATGATGTTCGTTGATCAGGGAAGATTTCATTGATGAGGTAATATTTGCCCTGGGTTTTAAAGGATAGAATGCTGGTTTGGGAACCAAGAACATTCCTTCCACTTCCCTTCCCAATTGTACACCTTCCCATAAGTCAAGTGAGGTTGCCCAATCACTACAGAGGAACAGGAAGACAGTATAGGTGTTTGGTTAAGGCAGAACTACAGAATGATAGCACTTCAGAGGCCATTAATCCAACCCATCCCTCACCAAGCATCTGCTCTAAAATATACTCAATATAACCCTTAACTCCCAGGCAGAAGCATTACCATACAAACATCAGACTCTGGAAATGGTTAATAGACTATCCCAGAGTATAATGATATCTTTTTGAGCTTGGTTTTTGGAGACTAGTGGGAGAGAGATGCCAGCTGAGGTTATCTATTTTGAATTAGTCATATAAGAAGTTCAGTGGGCAGGTTCACATGGTGTGTTTGATTTCTAAATCTCTATTTCCTCTCATTTATCACCTCTGGTACTATAGTAGGCTGCTATTGCAGGATGATGGTAATCAGAACTGATGGGACACTTGCTACCAGCCCAACTCTGCTTCCTGCTCAGACAAGGGAAGAATAAGCCAGATGAGACAGAGGTCTGACCCTACCAGATGTTAGTCAAAAGCAGTTATGGTGGTTGCCTCACGATTGGGTACCCTTCTTCACATTTAAAATGTATGTCCCTTTATATCACACAAAATATCAACAAATCTTCTAAGTATTTTATTCCCTAGCTTACACAGTATTCAAATATTAATTCATCTACACTGATGATAAATTTCTCTAATAAGGTCCTCCTTCAATGCTTCATTGTGGTGTAGGGTTGACTTTGTGCTTTTGGTAACTATGCCAGGAGAGAAAAGTTCTGCATTATCTTATCACACAGAAAACCTCAGAATCTTGAAAGCTATGCCAGAAGACTGTAAATTCTGTAAGATACTATTTAAAAAGAGAAAAAGAAAACAAAACAGACTTCTTAATCTTTCCAATAGATCTGATACTACCAGTCACTAATCCTCCTCTTGGCTATTTTTGCACCCTACCCCAGGTTTTAATAACACTGATTCTCTGTTAGTTTTCTTCCCATCAGTGTGACTGCTCCAGTTCAAGCCTTTTTTGTTGGATTATTATCTATACCCTACCATTTAACTGTAAGAGTACTCCAAAACTCTGTTCCAAGTCCTTTTCTCCCTCTATACTTTAGGTGACTTCATCAGATCACTTCAGTTCAATTATTATCTTTATATAGATGATTTTCACTCTATTTCAGTTTCACATTACCAGCTGCCTATTAGACATTTCAAATGAGATGTCCTATAAACATCTCAAACTCAGAATTTCTAAAAAAGAAACACAACAATTATCTTTTTCAACCACCAAACCTGCCCCATTCTAAACTTTCCTATTTTTATTGAGTGTTCCACCATCCTTCTAGTAATCTAGGAATGAAACCTTCATGTCATCCTTGAAAAAAATCAATGCCAAATCTTGTCAGTCCTATCTCCATATTTCTCATATCCACCCCCTTCCCTCTACTCACACAACCACCACTAAAGTTTAGAATTTCTTCATTTCTTTCCTGGACTATTTCAATAATATCCCAGTTAGACTCCTTGCCTCTAGTCCTTTCCCTCTCCAATATAACCATGGTCCATGTAAATTCCAAAGTGATGTACAGGTCTGACCATGTCACTCCTTTACTCAGTAAACTTCTAGCTTCCTATTAACTCTAGGATCAAAATCAAGCTCTTTTTGGAATCCATATTCTTTCATTTCTCATATTTTCACTCTTATATATTACTTCCCTTTACACACTCTATATTCCAGCCAAACTGCCTTTTTCACTGTTTCTGACATGCATGACATATCATTATGGCCATGCCTAGAATGTACTCCCTTTTCAACTCAGCTTTTTATAATCCCTAGTTTACCTGAAAGCTCAGGTCAAATATCACCTCAAAACAGGGGGCTTTTCCTGATATCCCTAGCAGCTAGTGCCTCCCCCCAAACTCCCTTGCATTTTTGTTTATAATATGTAAATAGTTATATTGTACATACATCATATGCTTATATATTCAGGCATACCTTATTTTATTGTATGCATTTTTTACAAATTGAAGGTTTGTGGTAATCCTATATTGAACAAGTCTATCAGTGCCATTTTTTTTTTCCAACAGCATGTGCTCACCTCACATTTCTATGTCACATTTTGTTCAATATTTCAAACATTTTCATTGTTATATCTATTATATATATTGTATATATATAATATCTTTATCTGATCTAGGATCAGTTATCTTTGATGTTATTATTCTAATTGTTTTGGGGTACCACAGACTGCCCATATATGACAGTGAACTTTGATAAATTTTGTGTGTGTTCTGACTGCTCCACCAATCATCCATCCTGTCTCTCTCCCCCTTCTTGGACCTCCCTATTCTCTGAGATACAACAATATTGAAACTAGGCCAATTAAAACCCTTCAAACTCATCAATTGAGGAATAACTGAACAAGTTGTAGTATATGAATGGAATGGAATGCTCTTTTGCCATAAGAAAGGACAAGCAGGCAGATTTCAGAAAAATCTGGAAAGACTTACAAGTACTGAAACTAAATGACGTGAGAAGAACCAGGAGAACATTGTATACAGTAACAGCAACATTGTACAATGACCAAGTGTGACAGACTTAGCTCTTCTCAGCAATGCGATGATCGAAGACAACGCCAAAAGATTCATGATGGAAAATGCTATTCACATCCAGAGAAAGAACTATGGAGTCTGAATGCAGATCAAAGCATATTATTTTCACTTTTTTGTTAGTTTTTTCTTTCTTGTGGTTTTTTTTCCTTTTGTTCTGATTCTTCTTTCACAACATGACCAATGTAGAAATATGTTCAACATGATTGCACATGTACAACCTAAATCGGATCATTTGTTATCTTGGGGAAGGGGAAGAGGAGGGAAGGAGAAAAATTTTGGAACTCAAAATCTTTTAAGAAATGAATGTTGGGGACATCCAGGCGGCGCAGTGATAGAGTCTGGAGTCTGGAGTCAGGAGAACCTGAGTTCAAATCCGGCTTCAGACACTTAACACTTCCTAGTTACTAGTGTGACCTTAGGCAAGTCATTTAACCCCAATTGCCCTGCCTTCCCCCTTCCAAAAAGCGAAAGAAAGGAAGGAAGGAAGGAAGGAAGGAAGGAAGGAAGGAAGGAAGGAAGGAAGGAAGGAAGGAAGGAAGGAAGGAAGGAAGGAAGAAAAAAGAAATTAATGTTGAAAACTATCTTTACACATAATTAGGAAAAAATAAAATACTATTTGCAAAAATAAAAATCCTTCCATGGCCTCTAAGTGTTCATGTGAAAGGAAGAATCAATCAATGATGTAATAAACTTCATTACTATCTTTTTTTTTTAAAGAAACTGCCGGGGGGGCGGAGCCAAGATGGTGGAGTAGAAACAGCTCTTCCAAGCCACTCTGCCCCCAGATTCCCCCAAACTACGTAAAAGGGGACTCTGAACACCTTCTGGAGCTCCAGCACCCACAGAACGACACAGAGAAGCTAACCTCCCGCTGAGGACAGCCCAGCAGCCCTGCAGGAAGGACCAGCGCAGCACTCTGGGACCAGGCAGCAGGGGAGCCGAGCCGAGCCCAGGTCTGCCTGAGCCGAGGTTTTAGCCCCAGGGCGGCAGGGCCAGCAGCCAGCTGGAGGAACCCCAGAACACCAGGAGCTGTGGCGACTCCAGAATTATCAACATAGACTTGCCTAGGACAAAGTAAGAGGTTAGTGTCCTATGGACTTTGGGACCTGTAGTTGGGGAATGCGTCGGTTCCCTCCCCTGGGGGCTAGAAGCCACTGAGGAGACATGCCATATTGTAGCTTTCAGAGGCAGCTCCAGCTCCCGGCCTGCAAATTGCAGGGAGATCCAGCGATCAGTCTTGGGGGGGGGGGGTAATCGCTCTTGCTTTAACATCCCTGGATCTGGATTGTGATCTAGGGTGGAAGTCGTGGGTGGATTTACAGCTTGCCAGAAACAGAAGTTGCCCCCCACACGTTCAGGACGAAAATTCCTCTATCTGGCCTTAAAGCCATAGTGTGGCAACAAGCCCAAAAGTCAAGCAATTAAGTGGCAACATGCCAAGGCAAAGGAAACAGAAAAATGCAACCCTAGACTCCTATTTTGGGGGCAAAGAGCGGGAAAAGGACTGTGAGGTCAGAAGTCCTGCTCCAAAAGCCCCAGGGGAAAACATGAGCGGGTTGCAGGCCATAGAGGACCTTAAGAAGGACTTTAAAAATCAAATAAGAGAAGTGGAGGAAAAATTGGAAAGAGAAATGAGAAGGATGCAGGAAAAGTATGAAATGAGGGTCAACAGCCTGACTGAGGAAAACAACACCTTAAAAAATAGACTAGCTCAAATGGCAAAGGAGGCCCAAAAGGGCATTGAGGAGAAGAATGCCTTAAAAAGTCGAATTTGCCAGATGGAAAAAGAATCTCAAAAGTTCACTGAGGAGATGCATTCCTTCAGAGTTAGACTGGAGCAAATGGAAGCTAATGACTTTATGAGAAATCAAGATGCTGTTAAGCAGATCCAAACAAACGAAAGATTAGAAGGCAATGTGAAATATTTCATGGGAAAAACCACTGACCTGGAAAATAGATCCAGGAGAGACAATTTAAAAATTATTGGACTCCCTGAAAGCCATGATCAAGGAAAGAACCTAGAAATCACCCTTCAAGAAATTCTCAAGGAAAACTGCCCTGATGTTTTAGATCCAGAGGGCAAAATAGAGGTTGAAAGAATCCACCGATCACCTCCTGAAAAAGATCCCAAAAAGAAAACTCCCAGGAATATTATAGCCAGGTTCCAGAATCCCCAGATCAAGGAGAAAATACTACAAGCAGCCAGGAAGAAACAATTTCAATATTGTGGAAACACAATCAGAATAGCCCAGGACCTGGCAGCTTCTACACTAAGGGATCGAAGGGCATGGAATATGATATTCCAGAGGGCAAAAGAACTGGGAATGAACCCAAGGGTCACCTACCCAGCAAAACTGAGTATTTTGTTTCAGGGGAAAATATGGTCATTCAGTGGAATAGAGGACTTTCAAGCATTCTTGAGGAAAATACCAGAATTGAATAGAAAATTTGACACCCAGACACAAGAAGGAAGAGATGCCTGAGAAGGTAATCAGGGAAAAGAAATCAAAAGGAACTTATCAAAGTTGAACTATTTACATTCCTATATGGAAAAGCAATAACTGTGACTGATGATATCTTTCTCACTATGAAAATAATGGAAGAAAGGTGTGTGGTCATATGAATACATATGTGAATGTGTGTGTATATGGTTACAGTTATATATGGATAGAGGGCATAGGTTGAATTTGTTGGGAAGGGAGAATACTCAAGGGATGAAATTATGAGGTGAGAGAGGAAAGTGGCAAGAGGAGATGGGGAGAGACAGGGTAGGGTAAACTATCCCATGTAGAAGAAGCAAGGGAAGTGGTTGCAAGGGAGGGGGAGAATAGGAAGGCTAAAAAGGCAAAACCACATTCACATTGAATTTGGTTCAGGGAGAGAATGACATACATACTAAATGGGATATCTCAACCTGCAGCAGGATAGGGGGAAGGGGGATGAGAGGAGGGATGATGGATGGGAGGGCATCCTTGGGGTGAGGGGAGGTTGGAAGTACCCACTATAGAAGAGGGACAGGATCATGTAGGGAATGGACCAGGTGGGGGGTGGGATGAGTGGGAGGGAATTATAAGCAGCCTTGTACAATATATCTACTATGATAATGTTTTGCATAGCTAGACATGTACAACATATACTGAATTACTTATCTCCCAAGAGGGAATGGGTGACAAGGGAGGAAGGAAATGGATCTGAAATTTGAGGTCGTAACATTAAATGTTTCAAATATATATAAATACTATTATTAATACTCTTTTGCTTGTAATAGGGAGATAAGATGTGCAGGCATTGGGACACAAAGATTCACCTTCCTCTAATGGAAAAGTCGATGGGGATATGGGAGAAGGTATAGGAGAGAGCAGATTGGAGGAAGCAATATCTTGTGGGATTACTATTCTGGGAGGTTGGGTAGGGAAATAATGGGGGGAAAATGACTGTAACTCAAAATCTGGCGGAAATGAATGATGTAAAACAGAAGTTAATAAAGCATTTGTTTAAAAAAAAAAAAGAAATTGCCACAGGGGCAGCTAGGTGGTGCAATGAATAGAGCAGTGGCTCTGAAGTCAGGAGGACCTGAGTTCAAATCCAGCCTCAGACACTTAACACAAAATTAGCCATGTTACCTTGGGCAAGTCACTTAGCCCCAAATGCCCTGCCTTCCACCCTCCAAAAAGAAAAAAAAAACTTCCATAGCAATCCCAAACTTCAGCAACCACCACCCTGATCAGTCAATAGCTATCAACACTGAGGCAAGACCCTCCACCAGCAAAAAGATTATGATTTGCTAAAGGCTCAGATGAAAGTTAGTATTTTTAGTAATAAAATATTTTTAATTAAGGTACATACATTTTTAGACATAATACTATTGCACATTTAGCAAACTACAGTATAGTAGTAACCATATAGTAACCGTAACTTTTATACACACTGGGAAACCAAAAAATTTGTGTGACTTGCTTTATCCCGATATTCACTTTATTGTGGTGGTCTAGAACTGAACCAGCAAGGTCTCTGAGCTTTGCCTGTGTATATAAATTAGAAGAGAATTAAGTCAGGGACCTTTCATGGCTATGTGAGAAAGATGAATCACTAACTAAATGAATGATAGAAACTTTCACAGAAAACAAAATAGATAATTTTGACTATTTGAAATGGAAAAGCTTTTGCATGGATGAAATCAATAAATATAAGAGAAGAAAAGAAGCTTTTAACTAGAAAAAAGTTGTGTCAAATTTGTTTGATAATGGTCTATTATGTAAGATATACAGGGAACAAACATAAAGTACAGGGCGGCTAGGTGGCACAGTGAGTAAGAGCACCAGCCTCAGAGTTGGGATGACCCGAGATCGAATCCGGACTCAGAAAATGAGCACCCACACACAAATAATGACTAGCCATGTAACCTTGAGCCAGTTACTTAACCCCAATTGCTTACAAAAAAAACATAAAGTACAAAAGACCAAGAGCCATTCTTTCCAAACTATGAGCAAATATTTGTCAAAAGAAGCATCACAAACTTCTAATAGCTATGTGAAAAAATGTCCCAAATCACTAATAATCTGAGAAATTTATATCAAAACAATTTTGGGGTTTTACTCATACCCAATAAATTAGTAAAGAAAAAAATTGAGATAATGATTTAAAAATATCATTCACTACTGGAATATTCAATTTGGAGGAAAGACTGGCAATTGTGAAAAGAAAAACACAATAATATATTGTTGCTAGAGTGGTCACACAGCTGTTAAATGGCAGAGCAAAATCTTCCACACTGCCCTTCTAACTCTTGGCTTAGTACTATTTAAAATATGTTATATTATGTCTCACATTTAAGACCCACAAGTGTGACTGAACCAATTTGAGAAGTTTTCTTGTTGGGGCAGCTAGATGGCACAGTGGGTAGAGCACCAGGCCTGAAATCAGAACTTGAGTTCAAATCTGGTCAGACACTCAATAGCTGTGTGACCCTAGGTAAGTCACTTAACCCCAACTGCCTCCAAAAAACAAAGACATTCTCTTGTCATACTCAAGTTAGATTCAGATATCTATGTTGTTTGGGACATTAAGCCACATTGTATATGAACCATGTAGCTATAAATGTGTCTACTAATTTCTACATTTTCATTTGAAAAATACTTAGAATATATGTGGTTGTCAATGTTATACTACTTTCAAGGCATAATGAATGATAACAACAACAATATAAAAAAGCTTGGAAAGTCCCATATCTTTCATGTGGTTAATTACACAGGACTTTTATTTCTTTGGAAAATGAATGGATTCTTTGTTTGCTCACTTTAAAGGGACACTAAATTTATCTTGCCCTAGTTTTTTAAATGTAACTGACCCAGAATAGTGCAAACTACCCCAAACTGGCAAGAATGATGTCAAAGTTCCCACAAACCCAGTAAGAAATCCCATCTAAGAAAAAAAAAATGTTTACCTTTAACTGCTGCACTGCAAATATGCCTAAAATGTTATTGTTTTCAAATCTATTCTTACATGTGAAAAAGAATATATATGGTCAGTGAAGAAAAAATATTTTATTTCACTTAAGTAAAATAAACTTTGCTAGAAAGGGGTTACAAATATCAATCATAACTATAATAATATCATGAAGACACAGTGAATTTAATATCAATGGAGCACATTATATGATAGGCAACTAACATTACAAGTTCAGTCATGCACCTTTGATTTAACAATGACCCAAGTAACCAAAAGGCTACGTCCCTCTGGGAAATATTTAAGATATGAAATTTCAATAAATAGGTAAATAAACAAATCTAAAGTGTTTCAGGAAAAATCTGTGTTTCTTCTTATTAAATAAAAGGCACTGGTGGTGTTCTGTGAAGGCATATAATCCAATCATTCAATCCTTCTTAACCTCCTTTTCATTCACATTATACATGCTGAGAATCTTGTGGCAACGTCAGGCAAAGACACACTTCTGCCAAGGGTGAGATTTCCATGCCTTTTATTTATCCCTTTCCTCTTTCACAGACTTCTCTTTGGTAACTGTAATTGTCACATCCACCTCACTACCTCAAGGGAAAAAAGAAGAGCCATAACACTGTCCCATATGACTCATGTTTCTGACACAGCCAACTCTTAGTTCTGGGGCCTTTTCCTTTTAGTTAAGGTTTTTTGTTTTGTTTTGTTTTTAATTTACTCAATAGCGAGGTATAATCACAAAGTGAGCAAACTCAAGATAATTCTGAATTTCTTTCAAAGTATGAATTCCTTGTAAATTGACAAATAGGCAGTTCTATGCTTTAATTCTTCTATACCTCTGGAGTAGTTTTTGTAAAATACTTGAGTTTTTAGTGTATCAAAATTCAAGAGCCATAACTAGGAATTCCTTCAACTGGGGAAAACATGGAGAGGGAAAGAACTGGTGGCCCATTCCCCACATAATCTTACTATTGAAGAACTTAGGAGAAGAGAGACTCCAGTACTACGGGAAACAAGGATAGAAGCCAAGTAATCTGGCTTGAGGATTCAGGGATTGCTGCATTGCAGTAATGCAGATGTGTGAAGGGCTAAGATGGAAGATAAATGGACAGCTCTCAGAGTGGGGAAGAAGGTCCTAAATAAATATCAGTGCCCTGAGGTAAAATCTCTTTTGCTATGTGCTGATTATGATAATAAAAAAGCTACCACATAGAAGTCTGCTAGGCTAAGAACTTCTTTTTTATTACATAAGGAACTTTAAAGACACATTCTAAGTCACTTTCACCTTTGATTTTACTCTGACTTGTTCATAGCTTCATTTCTTTTAGTCCTATCAAAATATCACAGCATATACTGCATCACTGCAATCTTACTTGGAGTCCAACATGAAAAAATATTTAAAATCTCAAATATGGCAGTGCAGTATTTAAATGCACAAATTACATTATTTCCTTCAGGTAAATGCTCAGTGACTAATGTGTGAACTAGATATGTATTAATAACTCCTCCACAATAACTCATGTTTCACTATTGAGTTCCTCAGAGTAATGCTATTATCTACACAGAAAGGGTAGCATTTTTTTATTCTATTAAAATGCCATCTAGAAAATAACAGTACTCAATAAAACATGCAAGCATTGTTTAAAATTGCATGGTAACTCAGCCCAATGTGGCTTTAGACAGGTTCCTTGCAGTCTGTTAATCATTCACTAGCATTTTTGGCAGGACCATCTGAAAGGTAACTCTTGGAGTTGTGGCAGAGGTAAAATGATACAACTTCTTCCTGCTAACAGTGTCCACTTAATGATAACGCTGTATTCAGAATGCTGCTATAGAAAATTATTGACTTAGAAGGTTTTTTAAATAAAAATATTAGATAGTTACATGAACTCATCAAATCATTGTAAACGAGGATGAAACAAAAACATAAATGAAGTCATAAAAGTTAAAAATGTCTTAAAGCTTTTCTATAAAATTTCTAGAAATGAATCAACCTCCTCAGACTACTTCTATTCATTATTCATGTAACTCACAAAAGGGCACAGGTATATATGGCATCATTTTTCATCTTTCTGTGGCTAAAGCTAGTTTGGAGGGAAAAATTCTTTGAAAAAGTATTTTATTTACAAGAATTTACTTCAAGCGAATTGATACTAATATATGTCCTTGGATTACAAAATAGATTTTCCCATACTTTTAAGTACTTTTAAAATAGATTATCAGGAAAAGATGCTATGAACAAATGAGCTGTTAATAATCTTACAAGAGAGCTACAGCCAGGGTGAAATTACTTTATTTTCTCTCTCCCACAGACAGACTGCTGTCATTGGTTGCAGTTAAACATTTTCTTATAGCCAAGAACCAAAGACACGAATGCACTCTAAAGGTATTCTCTCACTTTCGCATCAAATTGGGTAAGAAAAGATTAACAAAAACAACCAACTATGTCTGAATGGTTTATTATAGGAGTCTGTAGTCTATGCTACAAATACCACATGTGGCAAAGTGTCAAGGGCCAGTCTTTGACTCAGTCCATACATGGGAAGACTCTAGTCCAGTATTTCTCCCAAGCCAGCTCCCAGTGGAGGCTATATTATACAAGAAGTTTGACCAACCTTTCACCCTTCTTTTTAAGAAAAAAAATTGTTTTTAAATTAGTTGGAAACAGCAAATGAAGATTGTTCAACAATTACTACAACAGCAAAGCAAGTCAGCCATGCCAGGAAAAGCATTCCCTGCCACCCATTATTGTCCCCAACCATCTGCTATGCCCTGGGAGCCTGGACTTAATATACTGTGTTGCTGGAAGCCTATTGCTTAAGAGAACACTTTCAGTCAGCTCAGATGAGCTGGTTGGGCAGGATCTCCACATGCCCAGAAGAGATACAGACACCTACCCACTATGCCAGAGGGAATCCCTGGAAGATTCCCACACTCCTTCTGAAAGGGTACCAATCTTTGGGAGATCAAGCGAGATAATGTTTATGAAGCACTCTTTTAATAACAGCAGACATAACTGGTTGCCAGAATAAATGCAAATCCTTCATTTTTTTAACCAAGAATTATAACCTGTGCTCACCAAATATTTTATCAGAAGCATATAATAGACTGAATTTAATTTCAGTTGCTCTAGTGAGACTGAAATGGTCCAAAATCAAAATTCAAAAAGAAGAAAGGGGCTTGGACATAGTTGTATATGCTTTTATATTTATGTTGGTCAGTCATGTCCAACTCTGTGACCCCCCGTTTTCTTGGCAAAACTATTGGAGGGGGTTTGCCATTTTCTTCTGTAGCTTATCTTACACATGGGGAAACTGATGCAAATGGGGTTAAGTGACCTGCCCAGAGTCACACAGCTAGGAAGTGTCTGGGACCAAATTTGAACTCAAGAAGATGAACCTTCCTGACTCTAGACCCAGCACTCTATCTACTACACCACCTAGCTACTTGTATAGCTAGCATTTATATAGCATTTTAAGTTTTGCAAAATACTTTATTTACATTATCTCATATAATCTTCACAACAACCCTCTCAGGTAGGTGTTATTATGATCCCCATTTTACAGAAAAGGAAATTGAGGCTCAGGGAGGTTAAATGATTTGCCTAAGGGTCTCCCAGCTAGTAAGCACCTGAGACAGGATTCAAATTCTGGTATTTCTGACTCCAAAACCAACACTCCCATTGGTATATACCATTTACATGATAGAATATAAGCTCCTTAAGGGCAGGGACTATTCTATTTTTGTCTTTGTATCCCTTACAACTAGCACATTGCCTATTGCAAAGCAGATGCTTAATAAATATTGGTTGATTGATTGATAATTAACCCCAATTGCCCTGCCTTCCCCCCTGCAAATAAATAAATAAATGAATGAATAAATGAATGAACGAATGAATAAAATGAATAAATGAATAAATAAAAGCTCTACCCTCCTTGATAACGGATCCCAGAACAGAAAGAGAGAGCATTCTAGTGAGGGTTACAGGTCCCAACAGTGGAGGAAACTGGGCATTTTAAAGTTGGAAGCTGTCTTATAACACATAGATAATTTACCTTATTCTAACATGAAGAAGAAAGCAAATGGCTTCCCTTTAGAAGACACCCTAAATTCTGTCAGATAATTATGATTATGTCACTTAATAATCACTTCCAGTTTGCAGAGGGAAATTAATAAACCTACAAAAAAGAAGGAATTTGTGATCTACTACTTCCTGCTGTCCTACGTGTTCTTTAAATGATACCTCCTCCAGAAGCCTTCCTTCTTTTCTCTCTGAAGTCAGTAATGAGCCCTTTTCATTCATGTTTTTCATTACCTCCTCCCTCACTCAACATTTTGCTTTCAGTTTTCTTATGCACTTTGTAAGGAAGGTGTTATTGAAAGACTGGGACCTGAAAGGTCATTGGTAAAGAACTCTCAGGCTCTAAAGCTCCTGAGGTTGTTATAAGGATCAGATGAAATGATATTTGTAAAGTGCCTAACATAGTTCCTGGCACATAGTAAGTGCTATGTAGATGTTGGATATTATTGTCATTGTGGGGAATCAGGAAGATCTCTTCCTGAGTTCAAATCAGACCTCAGATACTTATTAGCTGTGTGACCCTGGGCAAGTCACTTAACCCTTTTTGCCACAATTTCCTCATTTGTAAAAGAAACTAGAGAAGAAAACCATTCTAGTATATTTGCCAAGAAAACCCCAAATGAGGTCATGAAGAATCAGACATGACAATAAAAAACAACAACAAACTTTGTATATCACCTAGGTATGGTATGATGCTCTTTACAATGTTAGCTCTTACAAGTTTATTTAATAGAGCTGAATTGAATTGAACTGACTAGTTGACACAATATAAATATTGACACTGTATGTTTGTATTACTCCAGCTTGAGATAAAAGCCTTACAAATTCATTTGTCCCATAATTTTATATAATTCCTGAGAAGCCCAGTGTAAACTGGTTTTTAAAAACTAATTTTTTAAATGCACTAGGGGGCCTCTTCAAGTGAAATGTAACATCAAGATTTTTATATACCAAAGAATTATTTTGTAAAGTAAATAAATTATGGAAGTTACTTTGTACACCTACATTTTCATATATCAGGCTTGCTTAAAAGTAGGATACATTCATTGTAATTGGGGGGGGAGGGGGAAAGGCAAGACAATTGGGGTTAAGTGACTTGCTCAAGGTCACACAGCTCATAAGTGTGTCAAGCGTCTGAGGCTGGATTTGAACTCAGGTCCCTGACTCCAGGGCTGTACTCTATTCATTGTGCCCCCTAGCTGCCCCCATTGTCATTTTTTTTTTTGTAAAAAAATCATCAGGTGAAAAAGCAATCTATATTTGGCCAATAATTTTACACTGACATTCACAAGCATTAGCATCACTCCTTTCATCTTTTACCTATACTGCCTTTTCCTAGGAGAATACCAACATCTAATTAAAGCACAAGGACTCAAAAATTTCTCACAAACCACATGAAAATTCAATAAAAAATGAAGCCAAAGGAAAGGCAAAGTCCATAAAATTATTTCTAGGTCTACTCCCTGAGTTTTATCACTAGCACTTCTATTTCTCAGGCTACCATAATTTCTTTTAGGCCCCAGAGCAATTTTCTTCACTTACCAGGGAGATGAATCACTGTATTTTAAGGCAGACACTCCTGTCTTTTTCCAGGTGTGTTATTCCAAATCAGGGTGGGTCCATCTTTGGGTAGGACAGTTTAGATAAGAGATAAGTTTCCCCTTTTCAGGCCAAGTTATCATTCCAAATGAATGCAGATAGGACGGGCTCCATTTAACAAATGTGAGAACATTAACTCTCAAAAAAAAAGGATTACTTTTCCCCCATAATTTTTTCTTAATCCTGATAGAGTGAGTTTTTGGGGACCTGAATTTTTGTGTGTGTGTGTGTGAAATATGAGTACATAGACTTTTTGTTATTATTCAGTCTTGTTGGACTCTTCATGACCCTCTGGACCAAAACACACCCATACAGTCCACGAGGTTTTCTTGGCAAAGATATAGGAGTGGTTTGCCATTTCCTTTTCCAGTGGATTGAAGCAAACTGAGGTTAAGAGATTTGCCAAGGGCCACATAGGTAATAAATGTCTGAGTCTGGATTTGAACTCAAGTCTTCCTGATTCCAAGCCTAGCACACTATCCATTGAGCCATCTAACTGCCTAGATGTACCACACTAAATATTTTGGCATCCAATTGTCATTTTTAATTTAGAATATCAAGTTTACACATTTTTCCTCACAAGTCTTTGATCAAGTCCTTCCAAATAAGCATAATTAGCTACTAGGTTAAGGATTTGGCAGCAGCTATATGTTCTTCAATGAAAATAACCTACGACCTTCAAATTACCACCAGCTCTTTGCTTTTAAGGGAAGGGGCCAATGTGGATGCACAGGGAATTCACAACTAACCTAGGTTTTTTAAATTTGAAGACAGAAGATGAAAGCAAAGGCAGATAAAAAGGGTACATATGAGTATTGCATGATCCTATAAGATTAGTATCAGGAGTGCTGAGCTGAGGCAAGCAAAGGGCAACAAAAAGGGGTTGGGGAAGGTAAAGGGATCAAAGAAGAAAGAGGACAGTTACATTGGGTAGATGGGATGATGATAAATACTAGCAATAGAGAGAAGGCCAAGTCATTCAAATCTTATTTTGATTCTGTTTTCTCTATCAAGGAGAATGACCTTTGCACTAGAAAGGACAGACAGAAATGAGTGCAACAAGGTTGTGCAGAGCATCTGTGGGAATGAGCCTATAGGGGTCATCTAAGGAAGCATGAACCAGGTTCCCCTAGAATTTTCCAGGGACTCCAAGGACAAGTGTGACCAGATTTTGAAGAGCCTGGTGAGAACATTGAGAAAACAAAGTAATCCTCATATCACTGAGTAGGGACAGCTACCGAATCAGTGCATCTTTAATCAGGAGCAGTCTACTTTCTACCTTTTTTGTCTTCCTGCTTAGAGATCATGTCAGCTGTTTAAAATGCTCCCACAATGACAGAAGCAGGAACAATCTTTGTCCACAGGGCAACTGTTCCCACATAACAATTAGAACATGCTAAGTGAGCTGAGCCTGGGCCTTGGGGCTCCTTGCTGCTTTTCCATTTTGGGATCCCTTCTCTGAGCAAAGACTACTGAACAGTGATCGCCAAATGATAGGTATGTCTAGCTCCATAGCACCCAGATATTTCTACTGAAGTCTGGAGCACACTTCCTTAGAGAGCTGACATATTAACTAAGGAAGCAATCAACCAATATTTACTAAGCATCTACTGGCAATGTGCTAGTTGCCAGTAAGGAGCTTATATTCTATCATGACAGAATATAAGGTAAATGATACATACCAATGGGAGGGAAGGGGATAGGAAGGGAGGGGAAGGAAAAGGAGGGGAGGGGAGGAGAGGACTTCAATTCCTGAGAAAATTCCAAAAGTGTTCATTAATGGTTCACCTAGCAAAGGAAGTGGTAATTACAAAGAGCCAGTTTGGCTTCATCAAGGACAGGTCATGCCAAAATAATTTTATTTTCTTTTTCACAAGATTATTAAACTGGTGGGTGAGAAGATTGCTCTAGATAAACTTTACCTAGATTTTATTAAAACATTTGGCAAAGAATATCACACTATTTTTATATGACTATATGTGGTTTAAATGGTAATATAGTTAGATGGATGTGAACCTGGTTGAATGGTCCCAATCGGGAAGTAGTTCTTAAAGGTTCAATGACAAGTTGGCAGTGTGTTTCCAGTGGAGTACCTCAGCGATCTGTACTAGGTCCCGTGATATTTAATGCAAAGTTATTTTGTCAATGTCAATGACTGGGATAAAGGCATAGAGAGCAAGTTGTGAATTTGCAGATGACACAAAGTTGAGAACAAAAGTCAACACTCTGGCAAATCAGGATTCAAAAAAATCTTAGCAGTGTAGAACACTGGAATGAATCTAAAAAGATCAAATAATTGGAATAAATGTAAAGTCTTACTTGTGGGTTGAAAAAAATCAATTTCCCTAGTAGAAGATGGAGGACATATTTAGGGAATGGTATGTCTGAAAAATACCTAGGGATCTTAGTGGACTGCAAGCTCCATATGAGTTAGCAGTATAATGTGAAAGCTATAAAAGCTAATGTGATCTTAGTTACTTTAAGAGAGGTATTGCTTTTAGTAATAAGGAAGTTTGTAAATTTTCTTCTCTGGTCAGACCAGACAGTCAATAAGCATTTATTAAGTACCACTTGTGTTAGGCTCATTTTTCATCAGCTACACTGCTTTTGGACTTCTTAACACTTTTCTATCATGTCTTGCTGCCACATGAAACTTGTCATTGGGAAATCCCATTATTTTGCAAGATTGAATCAGCCCTGATATTCATATATCATCAGTATTCAACCTTGTGCCCCTCTGATGGGACCCTCTGACAATGTGAAGGGCATCACACCTGTTTCATATGAGGATAGACTGAGAGAATCAGGAAGTTTAGCTTGGAGAAAAGACAGCTCCAAGATGGCTATCTTCAGTTGATTGAAGAGCTATTGGGTGGCAGAGAGATTAGATTTATTCTGTTTGCCTGAATGAGGCAAAAGCAGGAACAATAGACAGGAGTTGTAAAGAGGTAAATTTAGGTTGAATATCAATAAAACTTTCTAACAATTAGAACCATCCAAAAGTGAGATGGATTCCTCAGAAAATGTTGATTTCTCCCTCACTGGGGGTCTTTCAACAGAGGATTATTGACCATTTGTTGAGTACATTATAGTCATACTGACCACTTTTTGGGTATACTTTGGGTATGGATTGGGTCATATGCCCTCAAAGGTTCTTTACAAGTCTAAAATTCTGTAATTCTGGGGTAAATAATTCATTTTATGGTCAAGCTTTCATTCTGCACTCAAAGGAATATATTGTTAGCTCATCCATAGCTATCTGGAATAAATACTGCAGACTATATGCTATGTATCAACATGATTAGACAACATCAATGATAATTTTTCAATGATATCAGACTCAACTAAAAAGAGGGATACATATATATATATATATATATATATATATATATACATATATATATAAGGATTCCTGTAGGCTGCAGCATATTGATTTAATTTTTAAATGCAATATTAGCTATCTTTTATTGTATTTTTATTTCTTTTATCAAATATTTCCAAATTATATTTTAATCTGGTTCAGCTCACCTTTGGGAGTATTCAAGAGGGCCTACAGTCTGCATGTTTGACATTTCTGCTTTAAATTACAACTCAAGAGGCGGCTAGGTGGCGCAGTGAATAGAGCGCCCGCCCTGGAATCAGAAGGACCTGAGTTCGAGCCAGCCTCAGACACTTAATCCACACAAACAAAAACCTAGCCTTGTAACCTTGGGCAAGTTACTTAACCCCAATTGTCCTAAAGGGGCGGCTAGGTGGCGCAGTGAGTAAGAGCGCCGGCCTCAGAGTTGGGATGACCCGAGATCAAATGCGGCCTCAGAAAATGAGCACCCACACATAAATAATGACTAGCCGTGTAACCTTGAGCAAGTTACTTAACTCCAATTGCTTTAAAAAAAAAAAATTACAACTCAAGTGTCACATCCTCCAAGTAGCCTCTTTAATCAGAGATTCTTACTATTTGGGATATGCATTAGATACCTCTGACATTCTAATGAAGCCTACAGACCCTTTCTCAGAATACTGCTTTTAAATAAATAAAAACAAAATACAGATGTCTACAAAAGAAATTTAAAATGGACATGGTTTCAAAGTTAAAAAAAAAAAAAAGGTCCATGGACTCCAGTTAAGAAGACCTGTCTTAAACTCTAGTCAGTATTGGCTCTTCCCCCTCAGACTGTACCTAGGACTTTGCACCTCTCCTCACCTCTCCTCTGCACTTGCCTTATATTATTTTGTACTTAAAATCTCCAAAATGACACAGACTATCTAAACTTTTATCTTCAGCTTTTTAACTCTCCCATCACCTAGTATATAATATGCTGGGCACAGTAGGTACTCCATATTAATAAATAACATGACAGTGTTGTTTGTCCTTCATTCTTGAAGAGGACCAATGACATCAGGAAGGTAATGACTTGCAAGTGAACTGGATTTAAGTGAGCTAGGGCTGTGCAAAGTGACCAGTCTCTGTTATCATCTTGGTCCAGGGGCATGATATAGATCAAGATGACTGGAGATGGCCCCAGGTGCAGTGAGAAACCTTGACTTTTTTAAGCTGAGGTCTTTCCCAGGCCTCAGTTTATCTGAGGCAAAGACCATTCAGTGATTAAGGCTAGGTAGGAAATGAAACAAAAAGTGGCTTCTTTTACCTGGCAAAAAAAAATCAATCTGGGAGGGAGAGACCCTCAGGATTTCTGGCCAAATCAGAAACAATTGCTATTTACACTTACTCTGAGCCATCAAAACACAAACAATGACCAAGTGAGACTTGGGCTGGGAAAAAAAGACTTAGAGGTGACAAGATTTTATTCAGAATGACAGTTATTTACTAACAGAAATGGGGTAAGGGAAAAGCAGATTTAAGGGAAAGATAAACTGCTCAGCTTCAGAAATATGTAGTTTTACATGATAATGGAACAAATAGGTGGAAATGTCCAGAAGACAGTTGGTTTTGTAAGCCTAGACTTCAGAGTTAGTATTATAGACTTGAAAGTCCTTTGCATAGGAGTGATCTTTAAAGTCATAGACGTAGATGAAATAACCAAGGCATGGGAAAGACAGAAGATGATGGGAGACAGACAGTAATTAATCACTTACTATGAACTAGGCACTATGCTAGGAGATTTACAAATATTATTTCATTTGATCCTTACAGCAATTTTGGGAAAGTGGATGTGCTATTATCATTCCCATTTTCTAGCTGAGGAAACTGAAGCAAACAGAAGTTGACTTGCCCAGGGCCACATAGTTAGTAAATGTCTGAGATCAGATTTGAACTCACCCTTACTCCAAGTCCAGAGATCTATCCAATGTGCAACCTAGGAGTCTCTGCCTATTTGTAATCAAAAAATGACTGAGGGCACATGCTTGGGAGACAACAACAACTTGCAAGGTCGGGAAAAAAAGAACCAGCAAATAAGATTCATTATTGGTGGACCGACTAATGCAAAGAACCATTATGGAAAGCAATTTGTAATCATACACAAAACTTACTAGCCAGTGAATGCCCTTTGACCCAGTTATGTTAGTGCTAAACCCATACCCAAGAGATGAAACAAAGAGGAAATGGTCCTAGATGTACAAAAATAACAGTTCTTTTTGTGGTAACAAAAAACTGGAAACTAAGGGGACATTTGTCAACTGGCTGAACAATGACTGAACAAATTGTGGTATATGAATGTGGTAGAATACTATTAAGCTAAAATAAATGAAGAAATAGATGATTTCAAAGAATCACAGAAAGACTTGCATATACTGAGATGCAGAGTGAAGAAAGCCTAACCAGAAAAACAAATTAAACCATAACAACTTTGAGGATTTTTAGAAATTCAAACAGAATGAAATGAGCAGAACCAGAGAACAATTTCTACAGTCCCATAAACACAAACAGCTTTGAAAGCTGTAAGCATTAATCGATAGAATGACCATTCATGACGCCAGAGGGCGGCAGATAAAGCATGCTATCCAGCATCTAACAAAGATGTGATGGATTTTGGGATGTAGAATGAGGATTTCAGTTTTTTTGTTTTTGTTTTTCCACAACCAATGAGGGAATTTGTTTTGCTTGACTATGCTTATTAATTTGGATAAGGAATTTGTTCTTTTCTCCTCAATGAGATGGTATGGTTAGGATGGAAAGAAAATAAATTTCTATTGATTAAAAAAATGAAATGGCTAGATGGCATAGTGAGCAGAGCACTGACCCTGGAGCTGGGAGGACCTGAGTTCACTGGCCCTGAGTTCAAATCTGGCCTCAGACACTTAACACAAAAACTAGCCGTGTAACCTTAAGGAAGTCTCTTAACCCCAATTGCCCTCCAAAAAAAAAAAAATTAAACATTAATTTAAAAAAAAACTATGTGTTTTAGGAGAGAGGCAAAATAAACAAGTTTATGACTAGAAAAAAAAAAGATTATCTGCTCTTTTCTATGGTTTCTTACCACCAAATACAGACTTATGCATGTGGACACACAAAGAGATGAAGTTCTAACCACTCACTAAGTATAAGTTGAAATCTATAAATCTTGTTCTGTGAACTAATGCTAACCTTCCCATCTATTGATATAATTTGGCCATGATTACTATACATGTCTTCTTGATCAGTACTATGTATTCTTTTTACAAGTTTTAAAGGAAAAGTAAGCAGTGGCAATTTTTTTTAAAAAATCATTTTACTCAGCTAAATAAATAATTATTCAAATGCTGGAATAGATCTGTAATCTCTTATATGTAAGTACATTATTATTAAAGAGAGTTGTATTCTCCTAGTGCAGGGTTGGTTACCAAAATGGCAACCTGAAAATAGATCCAGCCACCCCATTAACCAAGACCTTCAGTCCTAATGTCAAGAACTGTAGAAAATATTCCTAAAACATTCATTAGAAAAGCTTTGGGATGAGAAAATAAACTGTAAATCTTCACTTAATCTTCACTAACACATGCTGTTCCATGAGTTACTGTCCCACATTGCACTGAAATCCAAGAAGCAGATATAATTAGAGATGATCAAAGAGAAGTATAATCACTTTCTTCATTCAGTTCCACTATCTTTCAGTTAAGACAGAAGCTGGATTCTAACTCTATCCCTGTATGCACTGATTTACTGGATAATTATTTCTTTTAAAAAATTAATCTCTAATCAATCCTGTAACCACACATTTCAGCTGCCTATATATTGTATTGCTCTATGCAAATAGTAATTTTAAAATCTTCTGTGTAGAGCACCATAGTTTTATATCAAAATAGCTAGAGTTGTTAAGACTTAGTTGATCTTTCTACCTCAGGGTAAAGATCTGGGTTAATCAAAAGATTACCTAATTAGAGTTTTAAAGTGTTAGAAAGGGGGTGGCTAGGTGGCGCAGTGAGTAGAGCGCCGGCCCTGGAGTCAGAAGGACCTGAGTTCAGATCCAGCCTCTGACACTTAACACACACAAACAAAAACCTAGCCATGTGACCTTGGGCAAGTTACCTAACCCCAATTGCCCTCCAAAAAGCAAAAAAAATGTTAGAAAGACATTCATTTTCTTCTTTCTCACCACCAATAATTTGGAAATCATATTTTTAAGTTATTGTGTACATGCTATAAGCTTTTTGGATACTGTGGGTATTGGTCACCAATTTTTAAAGATAAATCAATGTGTGCAAACTTCACCTTCACACACATACCCAAAATAGAACAAAGGTTCTTTAACCTTTTTGTTGTCATAAACCCCTTTGGAACTCTAGTGAAGCTTATAGAATCCTTAGAATAGTACATAGATTGGTTTCAGTTGTCTCCAACTCTTTTGATCCCATTTGAGGTTTCCTTGGCAAAAATACTGGAGTGATTTGCCATTTCCTTCTCCAACTCATTTTCACAGATGAGGAAAATGAGGCAAACAGGGTAAAGTGATTTGCCCAGGATCACACAGGTAGTAAGTGTGTGAGGCCAAATTTGAACTCAAATCTTCCTCACTCCTGGCCTGGAGCTCTATCCAGTGTGTCACCTGGCTTCCCCTTCTTAGAATAATGTCTTCAAATACATAAAATAAAATCCATAAAATTAGAAAGTAAACAATTTATATTGAAATAGAATTATCAAATTTAAAAAAAAAAAGTTTGTGGGCCCCAGGCTAAGAACTTCTAAACTAGAGAGTTCTAAGAAAATTCTATAAAACTTATTTCATCCATACTAGACACTATTTTGTTTCCCAACACTAAGATCTGCTTTACCCTGAAAGTTCAACTTTTCTGTCTGACCCTTATGTCAAAGAGCTACTGGATCAAACAGGTAGCTAACAAGGAAGCAAAACAAAAGCAGGGTGACCTTAGCTATTGAGCTCTAAAAACCACACAAATGTTGCAAACATTGGCAAGATGCAGTAAAAGACAAACGAAGTCTCTATAAATCTATTTTGTATAAATGACAAATGATGTCAAATGAAGTGCCCAAGTTACTAATGTGGAATAAGTCTGAGTTGTTATTAAATTCCTGACTCAAATGTAATTTATAAACAGAGGGGGATATAAAACTTAATGTGAAATAGGTAGAAAAAAAGTAATAAAAAAGACAAGTAAACTGTAGAAACAAACATTTCTTCTTTCAGTTAGAAAAAAATAACCAATTATATGCAATGTAGTTAGATTTTTAACTTCTTTTATCCATTCCCCATTTCCCCATGTAAAATGTAAAATACATTTTTAAAGAGTTTTAATGTAAGGGCTAATTATAATCTCTGCACCTAGAGACAGTAATCAACATGGCAGCTACAAAATTTCTGAATACAAAATAGTATGGTTTCCTAGGGTCCATTGGCTAAAACCCACGTAGATCCATCAAATACCCATTTAATTTACCTTGTAGTGAAAAGTGGAGATCATCAATGCCAGAAGAAAGCTGTTCATCTTTGATAGGAGGCATAGGCCCAGATGCCATTCTTTAATGCTATGGAGATTATATCATGTCCCTCTCAGTTAAAGAAGCAAGCTGAAAGGAAAAGGGGGGAGGGGAGGGAGATGCGTTAGTAATCTCACAGTTCAGAATATCTAGTAAACAATATGCACTACCAAATAAGCAAGAGAAAAACCTCCAGTCTGGAAGAAACATGCTTTTTCTCTTAAGGTGTTTCCTTAGTTTATAGGGGGAAAGTGGCTACGCCTTCTTTTTTATAATAATAATAATAATCTAGTTTTTGCCCTATGACTGAATTCATGTTCCCTGGAATTGCTTGGCAGAACTCCCAAAAGAACTAGAATGTGGATTCTGAAATGGCTTCTCATGAGAAGGAAACCCCAGCAATTAGAAAGATTCAAGTAGGTTTTCCAAGGGAAGTGATGTTGACATCAGCTGATAATATCTTTGGCTATTTTGGTTCTGTTCCCACTTCAAGGATTTTCTTTAAAACACTGTATCTCATTGAATTCGTTTCTTGCACAGTAGCTGTTATAATGCATTGGAAACAATAGAAGCAGAGCCTGAAGAACTTGGGAAATGAAAGTAACAAAGAATGTTTCATACAAAACAGTTCTCCTGGGTCTCTTTGCTCCTCTTCCCAAGGCCTTCTTTTCTCTATTTGCATGTTCCTTTCCCTCCAGGACTAATCTCATCTTTAAATTAGTGTCAAATAATCTACTCCTCCCCACCCTGCCCCATATGATCAGTTCTGATGCATAACTTCATATACACGAAGTCAATATTTATTATTCAGGAGGCAGGAATTAAAACGCTTCTTCAGATACTAAGCAGAACTGAACCACTGAAATGTCTAATTGGCCATTTTCAATAATAAATGGGAAAAGTTATGTGTAATGATAATTATAATTTACATTATAAATATTATTATAAATAATAATAACATTGCATCCACAGAATTTGGTATGTTTCTAAAAGTTAGAATAGCAGTATGGTATAATGAATCAAATCTCACCTCTGACACATATGGAACTATGTAACAATGGGCAAATCATTTAATCTCTCAATACCCTGGGGCAATGCCCTAAATTGCAGACCAAGTGGTGACCTGCATTGATGGGTAGAGGGAATAGTTTTCTCAATGAGAGTTCCCTATACCATAGACTAAAACAAAGAAAAAAGTTAGGTTTCATCATTAGATGTGCTCAGGAGTAATTAAAATTCTAAGGAACATTTTCTGCAAGCTGTTAGGTAGTAATGGGTACATAATATATGAGAATATAAGCTCTGAAGATTGGGACCCTCTAAAAGTAGGGACTGTTTTTATTTTTATCTCTATATTAATGACACTTAACACAATGCCTGGTACCATATCTGGTAACACAGTGTTTGATAAAAAATGCCTATTGAACAAAATTAAACAGGGAAGATGAGGTTTTTTTTTTTAAGGTTTATTTATTTTGTTTTCAGACATTTATTTTTTGAAGAAAATGTTAAAAATCCAAACTACTAACAAGAACACATCTTAAATTTAGTGGGGTGTTCTGTTTTACTGTCACTGACATTTAAATTGAACATTTAAATGGTATGTCTTTATTGTTTAGTAACATCAGAGTTGGAATTAAGCATTAATATACTAATTAATATTCCTTGATATCAAATACTACTATTATTAAAGGTCACCAGTCATTGAAATTTCACTTTAAGAAAAAAAGTATACCATTAGTTTTTGTGGGGGGGATTGGGGTTTTTTGGGGGGGCAGGGGTTCTTTCTTTCAAAACTAAGTTTCCCTATCTTGTCCAAGGCTGTAAAGGCAGTGACCACTATATTCATGATTCAATTCCACTGCTTGCTGATTAGCATGGAAATTTTGACCTGCTCCAATTCTGACCTGGACCAATTTGCCCTTCCTTAGGCAGTTTAGTGCCCCCTCCATTGCAGGAACTCACTATATTGGTACCAACTTAGTGTGGACATTTAATCATCCTTAGACCTGTTACAGCTTGGGACTGCCAAACTCAAGCAATCTACCAGCCTCAGTAGCAGGGACTACAGACATTCAGCACACCAAAACTGGCCAGTGTATCATTAATAGTGGGCCCTGGACAAGGATCCTAATGCCAACCTTTTGTTCTAAGTTCCTTAAAACAATGTAAAGAAACAAACCAGGGAGAAGGTTTTCATTTTATTTGTGCTTCATCTTCTTCAAAGAAATTAAGAATTGTACAGAAAAACCTACTTACATAGTTTCTCACAAGATCAAGAAACTTTTCTCAGCAGGGTTTATATGTTAGTTTTCCTGATGATAGAATAGAATTCATTTTTCTATGTAAATTGCAAGACACAAATAAAATGACATGTCTGCAATTTTAAAGCAATATGCTAAGGAAGTTTTTGCTTCTTAACCTCCAACCAACAGAACTTTACTAACACACAGATCATTAAAAAACAATTCTTATTGAGAAAGATATCAAAAGTAAGAGTAAACTGTAAATGGCTGAAAGCAACTGGAAGTGGTATGTTTAAAATTAAGATCTCAACCTCAGTAGAATTATGTATCTAAAAGCCATGCTGCAGAAGACATGAGAATCTAATTATAGCTGATCAAGCTATCTTTGATGACTTGCTGTTTCTCCACAACAATTGTTTCTGGTGTTCAAATGTAGGGAAAGAAATGAGTTGACCTCTCCATAGAGTATGGCAACATATAAGGTCTATAGAAAACTAGTAGAGGATAGCAATTGAAAATTTTGTGAGGTTTCCCAAAACTATGACTAGAGAGACTAAATGGGCAGTAGAAAGAGGAAGGAAGATGGAGGAGTGGAAGACTGAGCCACACATTTAACATTAGTAGTCACAGGGGCACTCTAATCACCTAAAATCCCCAAAGGACTATCCGAATTATTTGTACTCCACCAGTCCTTTGAGAAAGGTCATTCTAAAAGTGAAGAATAATGGGGGACACTGCTTCCTTGTACAGAAATAATGGTGCCCTCTATTTACTCATGGTAAATGAGGCTCTGACAGATTTACTTCTCTTTTTTAAATCAAAGTTCACCACAATACACTAAGTTGCTATAAACTGCAGAGTTTGAATTACAATAGATTTTGCAGTTAACATATCCTATTGTTTAAATCTGAGTCAATCACGAAGCTCTTACTGATTTCAAGATCAAAAGGGTTAATCTGCATTGTTATATTTAACAGAATCCAGGGAAAATATGGTTTAAATTTATAACATGAACTACTTTGAAACAAATGTGGTTAGCTTATACAATATGATTTGATAGACTTGTAATTTTTTTGAAACCTGGGAAAACTCCTATGTTTCTGTTTTTACAGAGAAAATATCATTTGGGGTTAGGATTGAAATACATCCATTTTTCAAGCTTGACAATGTAGGAAAAGTAGACCGGGAATACAGAAAGTATGTATTTTCATGTCAGTTTCTCTATCTTTTTGTTATATGAACTCTTAAATCTTCATTATGAAGGTGATAATGTGTAAAGACTGACTTAACACCTTAAAGTTTCTGAGATTCACAGAAATTTATAGAAAAAAAATTTGAAAGCAACATTTTCTTGATTATGTGGGCTCTCTGTGCCTAACAAGTCCTTCACAATCTGAAAGTATTAGGGGAAAAAATACCATGCATGGAAATAAAGTCACATCTTTTGTACTCAAATGATAATTAGGAGATGACAAAAAAAAGTAGGAGATATTCTATTTTGATGTTTTTCAGACATGTCTTTAATATGATGATTAACATGGTTTTTAAGCAATTATAGCTTCATTCTTGGAGAGCCCTGCCTTCTTAATTTTCCTACCTCAGCCCTCCTTCAGGGAACTGAGCAGACTGCCAGATCAGTTCCACCCTATTCCAAGGGATGTCCGCCTTTACCCAGTCAGGTGGGCGGGCTTCCGGGTCAGGGAGCCTTGGTGCCGAATTTCAAGGTGGGTACTGACCAATCACTGAGTTTCTGCTTGTGTAATACCTAACCCGGACCAAATGGTATATCCCTGTAAAAGCCGACACGTAGTGCAGACTCACAGTTCAGTTTGGGCCTGACCCCAAATAGTCCTGTGGAAAATAAAATCCACTTCCAAATTTTACTCTCTGGGGTCTCTTTTGTCTCGCTCCTTTTGGCACAACAATAGCATCACTGTTATTTACAATCCACCCAGCACTTCAGAAAGGTTTCTATCCCCTTAGAGAGGGCCCCTAAGCGCAAACAATGAACTTGTCCTAGCAATACATTGTTATTATTATTTGATATACTCAGAGGGCCTCAAAACAAAAAGTTTGTGGTACTTGTACAAGTCACTTCTAGATGTTTTTATAATTTTTTCCTAATAGTTATTTTACAAGATGACTAGGGACCATTCCATGCATCTCTACAGGACTGCTCCAGATCTTGTTAAAGTTGCCAAATAATAACAAAAATAACAAAGCAGAACTCAAAAAACACCAAAAAATTTAAAAATAGCCACCTAAGACTATTTATTATAAAAACAATAACATAAAAGACTCTTAAAAACTTCTAAGGGCATTACTTCTGTACTGAGCATTAGATCATAGTAAAAAAAAAAAAAGAAAAATAATCTGATGATTAAAAAATTACTTACATTTTTTATAGCCTTCACTGCTCTCTATTTGAGCCTCACCACAAGCCTGAGAGGCAGTGCACTTGCAGAAAATGAAGTTCAAAAAGATCAAATGACTTGCCCAAGGTCACACCACTACTAAGTGGTAAAGCCAGGATTATAGATCAGGTTTTCTGGGCTCCTTTTGGATAAGGATTCGACTAGATGTCCACTGAGGTTCCTTCCAACTCTAAAATTCGGTGATTCTATAATTATACCACTTTAACTTTGGGCAAGCAAGAAGAGGTTAAATTATGTTCATTAATTTGAGAAAGTAGGAAAGTTCACTTGTAAAAATTTTTCCAATAACTATTAATTTTTTTTAAATTTGCTGCCCAAAGAATTTTGCTTAATTTTTCTGAAAAAAACAATACATGTAGTTTGTAATATTCAATTAATGAATACCCATATGCAGCATACTGTAATTGCAAGAAATAATGGTTTTGAAATCAGGAAAAAATGAGTTTGAAATTTGCTTAAGACACTAGCTGTGGGACACTAGGCAAATTTCTTATTCTCTCTCAATCTCACTGTTCTGACCTGTAAAATAGAAGAAATGATAACACATATCTAAGTGGGTTATTATAAGGATAAAATAAGCTAATATGTGCAAAGTGCTTTTAAAATATTAGTTATCATATAAAATGCTAGAAATTGGGTGTATTTTGTAGAAAGAGACATATTTGATAAAGACAGAGTTACTATTGTTTCCAATGCTTGGACTAAATAGTTTTCAGATACCAAAGAATCACAGGATTTGGTGTTAGAAATTATTTCAGACACCATCCTGTCCAACTCCCTTATTTTATAGATGAGGGGCAGTGCTATCCTGGAACCAGCTCTAACCTCCTGATGGTTGAAAAAAAAAACTATGTTAAAGTCAATTAAGTCTTCAGTGTGAGCATTTGCACCTCAGAACTCAGATGATGCAAAAAATCAAGGCTTGATTTGTTTTGTTAATTGTTTAAACTTAAGAAAATGATGAAGAAAATGTTAATAATTCTGATCATACTTAAAGGGAAAATGAATGTACATTTGTTTTCCAGATAACTGTTTGTTGAACATTTGCAAGCACACCCCTGAAACCCAAAGCACTGGAAATAAATGTCTGAGATGTTATTGTGACTCCAAATGTAGCCCTGTTCCCACTGTACCATGCTGCTTTTAGGATTCAAGTACATACAGAAATCATTAAATCATTAAATATAGAGATTTTTTCAGTTTTAAACTGAAAGCATCTTATACAGGCTCTCTGGGAGGGGAAAGAGAAATGATACTGGAGGAAATTAGAATAATGTAAAAAAAAGACATCAATAAAACTTATTTTTAAAATGAAGCATTAAATACTAGCAGTCTTTTACTATATATCTACTATGATAATGTTTTGCATAGCTATACATGTACAACACATACTGAATTGCTTATCTTCCCAGAGGGAGTGGGTGACAAGGGAGGAAGGGAATGGATCTGGAATTCGAAGATTTAAAATTAAATGTTTCAAATATATATAAATACTATTATTAATACTATTTTGCATGTAACTGGGAGATAAAATGTGCAGGCATTGGGGCACAGAGATTCATCTTGCCCTAATGGTAAAGTCGAAGGGGGTATGGGAGAAGATATGGGAGAGAGCAGATTGGATGAGGGGATATCCTGTGGGACTGCTATTCTGGGGTAGTGGGTAGGGGGGAAATGGGGAAAAAATTGTAACTCAAAGTCTGGTGGAAATGAATGATGTAAACCAGAAGTTAATAAAGCATTTTTTGGATTTGGGGAAAAAAAAAACAACCAAAGCATTGCATTGATTTGATGACAGAATTTGTAACAACCTCACTAAATAAACAAACAAAAAGTAGATATAAAGGAGATTTAACTTAAAACTGTAAGCCGAAAGGCAAAATGTATAGTGTTTGACTCACTCAGAAAGACTCGGGTTTAAATTCCATCTCTGACATTTACTAGCTGTGGAACCAAAGGCAAGTCACTTAAATCTCTGTACCAATTCCTCAACCTGGGATTTGGTAATAATAACACCTATAGTATGTATTTTATGGGTGTATGAGGCTCAAATGAGAAAATATATGTAGAAGGCTTCTTTTGTGAGGACCTTCTGAGCAATTCAAAGTTAATGGCAATGTATTTCTAGAACTAGTTTATCATTTACACTTAAAGGCTCCAGTTAAGGGGAGGGAAATCCTTCAGAAATATGTCAAACACATTATAAACATGAGGACTATCAACCTTCAGTGTAAGTTCAAACAACCTGTGGGGGGAAAAAAGCAGCTGGTAACCTTTTGAAAGACTGGCTCTTTCAAGTCCTATGTTTATTCTTAAAAGAAATATGATTATTACAGGTGTTTATAATGCTTCCCAAAAGCTGACTGGAGAAAAGAAATCAGGAAGACCACAGGAAGGGCAGGAAATCTATGGAGGCATAGCCAGGGGCATGCTGGTAAATGTTTAACAACTGACTCTCCCAGGAGAAAAAAAAGTACCCATGACACACTTTTAAGTTTAACATTGTTAAACTGCATGGTTAACATTTTTCTACTACTTTCTTAAGTCTAAATGATTAAAACAATATATCAAGCCCTGATTTGTCATGTTTGCTGATTTCCCAGGTATCAATGCTCACACTGGAAATTTACCAAAGAGTTGGTAAGAGGTAGCTCCAGCACACTGTTACAATTAAATATTTCCCAGCATCCTTGAGGTACCTTTTCTCTTTGCCCTTGAAGTAACTTTCAGTCCATTATTCCATTTTGTTCTCTCCATGTGGCCAGAGACAGAGAGTATTTTAAGACTGAAAGCCCTCAATGGAGCAGGTGACCCTCAGCCACCTGCTGCTTATGGTACCTTCCATGACCACAAAATTGTTGTGGTTCCAGCCAAGTTGAATAACATAACAGACAACCTGAGCAGAACCTGACAAAATCTGGTGATTGTGGCAGAGATCTGGCTAAGAACCAGAGCAAAGGCATTCAGGAAGTCATGCTGACCAACAACCTGAGAACTGACTGGAGGAAGACAGAACAGGACTAGAAGCTGCCCTGAACCCCAACCATTCTGAGATGACCCTGAGAGAGAGCAATTCCAAAGCCCAGTGCTTCCCTATTTTCTCTAATTGCTACATTTAAAACTGATCTTAGTGAATTACAAGCATAAAACACCAATGACATAGTTCTGGATTTTTTTTTTCAATGACCCACCAAAGTATATATTTGATACTGACAGGCAAACCATGCAGATCTCATAATGACTCCAATCCATGTCTTTAAATAAGAAAATAACAATGTTTGCTAACGATGCTAAAATATTTTACATGATGGTGAAGTAATACATGTAAATGTAAAAGTTGATAGAGGAATATTTTTCAAAAGCATGTTGTGGATATATATGAACCAGATACACACTTGGAAGCATTAACAAACTACAGAAAAGTAAATGTAAATTCATTAACCAGGTAGAAAGTATGTTAAATGATTTGGCTATTAAATCATATCACCCTTACTAAATTACTAATAAATACTATTAGTAATAATAGCATTTATATAGTGCTTTGAGGTCTGCAAAGTTCTTAACATATGTTATCTCCCTTGATCCTCACAACAATCCTGTGAGGTAGGTGCTATTATTATTCCCATTTTACAGATGAGGAAACTAAGGCTCAAAGAGGTTAAAGTGACCCGCCCAGGGTCACATAGCTAGTAAGTGTCTGAGACCAGACTTGAATTCAGTCTTCCTGACTCTAGCTCCAGTACTCTAGCCACTATGATATCCAGTTACTACAAGTCACCAGGTAAATGGCTTCATCAGGGGATATACAGTGTGGGTTTGATAGTTTTCCCAAGGATTTCGGAGTTGCCATGCTCAACAAAGTTCTTCTAGACAGTACACTTCCCACTTCCATGTGATCACATAGTTTGGATGTTGGCCTGAAGGTCAACACAGACCTAGGAGTATACTACAGAATCTGCTCTACAATTTCCAAAATAGAACATCTCTCATTTTTGCTCTGAATCCCTCACCCAGAACACAAGAAAACCTTCTGCTCAAAACTAACCAAAACAAAACTCAAATGATTCATTTTAATAGTCATCTTATTTATGAAAACAGTAATGCAGCTCTTAAAAAGTTGGTGCAAAACTGTAAAGAAGCCAAGAAGCAGCCGATCAGGAAGAACCTGATCTCCCTCTCTCTGATCCTCCCTTATGCTCACTGAATGCGGGAAAAGGTTAGGGAGGAGGTGCATGCTTGGAATCCACTGAGATCTGCTCTGTAACAAGCAAAGAAAGCAGAGAAGAAACTTCACTAGGGTTTAGGATTGGTATCTCTCCCAAATCCATCTCATCCAAGCCATGGTATTTCCTGGGAGATACCTGTTCTATTCAGTCGCACTCTAGTGTGGTCTCTGGTTGCCTAACTCACATCCCCAGTAGAGTAAAGAATATAAAAGGTGCCGAGAAAGGCATGAACAAAATGTTTAGAGACTTTGGAAGAATAAAAGATAACTTTTGAAAGAGAGTGAGGAGAGGACCCAAGAAGACTTTGTGGGAGAAGTTATATTTGAGGTAGACTTGGATGGATGGTCAGGATTTCAACAGGAAGGGTAAGGAGAGACATTTAAAGGTGAAAGTATGAGGCAGAAAAATATACAGAGACAAAAAACTGCAGGGAACATCAACTCTGTCTGGACATATGATATCACTGATGTAGGGAATTTCCAGTATGGAACTTCTTTCTGCCCTTGCAGATTAGCCAGTGTTCCACAGTTTACAATTTAGAAAGTTGCTTGAGGTCATGAGAGATTAGGTGACTTTATCATCCACAAAGTCAGTATGTGTCCAAGGAGACAATTGAACTCAGGTCTTCCTGATTCAGGTCACCACTTGATTCAACCATGCCACACTGCTGTTCACACACACACACACACACACACACACACACACACACACACACACAATGATAAAATGTGTACATGTTGTAAGTTAATTTATAATCTCAAATTCATTGTTAATAATTATAGTACACATGACAGTAAATGTAAATCATACCAGAGTTAAGCGATTATATTATTTTGTCCCCCCCCCAAAATCTGACAATAAATTCAATCAATTATTGCCTCTGAAGTCTAATGCTAACAGAGATTTTCTTAAATAATTGGGAACTTCTTTAACTGAACTCTTTCTGAGTTGTACCCAATTTAGCACTACCCTGTCTTGTTCCCCAAGTGAAAGGGATGGTGATAGTGTCTGGAACATGTTGAGTTTCAGGTGCCACTTGAATCTTCAGATGGACATACCCAGAAGACACTTCAAAATATAGGACTGGAATTCAAGTCAAGAATCAGTTTTGAAGAGAAAGATTTGGGAGTCATTCATATATCAATTGATGGTTGATTTTGGAGTACCACATGAATCAGATAAGAGTAGAAAGAGAAGAGGGAAAAGAATGGAATGCTGACTGATGCCTGAATTTGGAAGGTAGAGGGAGAAAATAGTGCGGAAAACAAAAAGAATCCAGTGTCACAGAAACCCAGTAAAAACAGAATATCAATAAAGAAGGAGTTGTCAATTGTGACAAAAGCTACAGGGAGATTAAGGAGGGAAAGAAGTAAGAAAGGCTGCTTAGATATGGTAATGAGGTGGTCCTGAGTATCTTTGAAAGAGCAACCCCCTCATGATGGGAATGGAAACTAGAATGCAAAGGGTTAAGTAATAGGTAAAGAGAAAGTAAAGAAACAGGGACAAATATGATTGTGTCAAGAAGTCTGGAAAAAAAGAGAAAGAGAATGGCAGCCCAAATGAATAGCTGGGTCAAGTCAAGGAATTTTCAGTTCAGTTCAATATACATTTATAAAATGCCTGGAATGGAAGACATACGCATAGACTGATGAATAAAAAAGGCTGAAGATGCAAGAGTGTGGCATGTTATGTAAAAACAAAGCTGATATGGTTGATGTCAAAGGAAATGAGAAAACAGGTGGAGAAACTGGCTTTGAAAACAGAATGTCTTCACCCCAGGCAGCAGAGGGGAAAAAAGGTTAAAGATAAGGAATAAATTTTGAGATAGGAGGAGTCAAAGCAAAGACTTCTGTAGAGCAAGAAGAAGTCTAGAGATGGTAGAAAAGATTTGAAAGAGAAGCTTTGTAGAGTAGGATAGATAGTGAATTCAGATATAAAAAAATATTGTCAGTAAGAATGGGGGACAGCTGAAGTTATAAGGCATAAATGTGAAGTAATCCCAAGCAGCATAATTTTTAAAACTAAATTAAATTTTAGTGATATGTTTTTGTCTCTACTTCACGTTCATTTCCCACTCACCCTTCTGAATGAACTCTCACTTATGATAAAGAAAATTACTCAAGTAATTATGCAAAAACATCTGATACAAAAATTCATACTAACTGATATGGAGTAAAGTGATCAGGACCAAGAAAACAATATGCAAAATGACTACAACAACATAAGCAGGAAAAAAAGCCAATAAGATGAAAATGAACTTTGCATAATTATACTTATAAGCTTGACTAGGGAAGAGTTGAAAAAAATACACCTCTTTCTCTTCATGGAAAAGGCAGAGCACTATGGATGAGGATATTGCACATATTGTCAAGACATGGTTGACATGATGGTTAGTTTTGCTAAGATGCCTTTGTTTTCTTTTATTAAATCTTTGTTGCAAGGGATGGCTCACTTGGTATTGGAGGGAAGAGGATATGATCTAACAACAAATGACATAAATAATATTTTAAAAATCTAATGCAGAGACTATATCTCATAATCTTTAAAATGTTGTCCTAGGGGGCAGAGTCAAGATGTCAGAGTAGAAACAGGACTTCTGGCTCCCACCTCCTCTAATTCATGGAAAAGGTGACTTTACAATTTACAAAAAAAAGGTGTCAAACTTCAGAGCTACAGAACCCACAAAAGGACACAGAGAAGCTAACTTCCTGCTGAGGACAACCCACCAAGCTGGCAGAAAGCGGCCAGCACAGCACTGAGAGCTGAGCCCAGCCCCCGAGAGAGCCTGAGGTTTTAGACTCAAGGTGGTCTAACCAGTCACTGCCACTGGCTGGAGGGACTTCAGATCACCAGCAGCTGTGGCAGTTTCCATAATTATCAACCCATAGATGCTAATGACAAAATGAGAAGTCAGTGTAGACTTTGTGGGAACAGGGAGTTTGGGAATGCGATCTGACCTTTGCCCCCAGGGCGAAAAGCAGCTGAGGCTCCACAATCCTGAAGCTGCTGCCCTGTGGCTGCCTCAAAGTTCATGGTCTACAGATTGTAGGGGGACCAAGCCACCATTCTGAGGAGGAATTGCTCTTCATTTAACCTGCTTGGATCTGGATTGCTGTCTAGGGTGGAGGTCCTGGGGTGTGTGACCAGTTTACCAGAGCATGTGGAGGCTTCAGAGAGGGCACCCAACTAATAGCTTCAACAGCTGAAAAAACCCCAGTGTTTGGGATAAAGCTCCCCCCTCTTGTAGCAGAGTTCTACTGTGGCAAAAGGCAACATGAGCAAGCAAAGGAAACAAAGCAAACAGAGCAACCCAACTTTACACTCCTATTTTGGGGACAAAAATGATCAAAGCAAAACACAGGAGGAAGACAATGAAGTCAGAATTCCTGCACCAAAAGGTTCCAAGAAAAATATGAACTGGTTAAAGGCCATAGAGGAGCTTAAAAAGGATTTTGAAAAACAAATAAGAGAAGTAGAGGAAAAATTTGGAAGAGAAATGAGAATGATGCAAGAAAATTTTGAAATGAGTGTCAACAACCTGACTGATGAAAATAACATTAATAAAAAAATAGACTAACTCAGGTGGCAAAAGAGGCTCAAAAAGGCAATGAGGAGAAGAATGCCTTAAAAAGTCGAATTTGCCAGATGGAAAAAGATCTCAAAAGCTCACTGAAGAGAATCATTCCTTCAGAACTAGATTAGAGCAAATGTAAGCTAGTGATTTTATGGGAAATCAAGATATTATTAAACAGATCCAAACAAATGAAAAAATAGAAGGCAATGTGAAATATCTCACTGGGAATAACACTGACTTGGAAAAGAGATCCAGGAGGGATAATTTAAAAATCATTGAACTACCTGAAAGCATGATCAAAAAGAAAAAAAACCTAGAAATCACCCTTCAAGAAATTCTCAAGAAAAATTGCCCTGATGTTTTGCTCCTACCAGAGGGCAAAATAGAGGTTGAAAGAATCCACTAATCACCTCCTGAAAAAGATCCAAAAAGAAAACTCCTTGGAATATTATAGCCAGTTCTGGAGTTCCCAGACCAAGAAGAAAATATTACAAGCAGCCAGGAAGAAACAATTTCAATACTGTAGAAACACCATCAGGATAACACAGGATCTGGCAGCTTCTACACTGAGGGATCAAAGGGCTTGGAATATGATATTCCAGATGTCAAAGGAGCTGAGACTAAAACCAAAAATTACCTACCCAGCAAAACTGATTATCATGTTTCAGGTGAAAATATGATCATTCAGTGGAATAGAGGACTTTCAAGCATTTGGGGGGGGGTTGTTGTTTTTGTTTTTGGAGGGCAATTGGGGTTAAGTGACTTGCCCCAAAATGGCTAGTTTTGGGGGGGTTTGTGTGTGTGTGTGTTTAGTGGGGCCAGATTTGAATTAGTTTAGTTTGAATTAGTTGAATTTGTTTAGTGAGGCCAGATTTGAATTCAGGTCCTCCTGACTCCAGGGTCAGTGCTCTATTCACTGCACCATCTAGCCACCCCAGACTTTCAAGCAGTCTTGATGAAAAAAACAGAGTTGAATAGAAAATTTGACATTCAGATACAAGAAGCAAGAGATGCATGAGAAGGTAAACAGGGAAAAGAAATCATAAGGAGCTTCTCAAAGTTGAACTACTTATATTCCTACATAGAAAAATGATAATTGTAACTTATGAAACTTTTCTCAGTATAAGAATAGTTGAAGGGAATAGAAATGTTTATACATATATGTATACATACATATATATGTCTATATAGGAGGGTATATGGGCGTATGAATACATATGTGAGTGTGTGTATATATGTGTACAGATATACATAGACAGGGCACAGGACCAATTGAATAGGAAGGGTTAATACATAAAAGGTGAAATTCAGAGGTGAGAGAGGAATATAATGAGAGGAGATGGGGAGAGACTGAATAGGGTAAATTATCTTATATAGAAGAGGCAAAGGAAAATGTTCACAATGGAGGGGAAGAATAGGAAGGCAAAAGGGAATAAGTCAAACTTATTCTCATTGAATTTGGCTCAGGGAGGGAATGACATACACACTAAATAGGGTATCTCACCCTACAGGAGAGTAGAGGGGAAGGGGATGAAAGGAGGATAATGGAAGGGAGGGCAGGCTGGGGCGGGGAAGGAAGTGGGAAGCACCCACTTTTGAAAAGGGACAGGATCAAAGTAGAGAATAGAACAAGTGGGAGGTGGGATAGGAGGGAGGGAAATATAGTCAGTCTTTCACAATATATCCACTATGGAAATGTTTTGCATAGCTACACATGTACAACCTATATTGAATTGCTTATCTTCCTAGTGAGGGTTGGTGATGAGGGAGGAAGAGAAAGAATCTGGGATTCAAAGTTTTAAAATCAAATGTTTAAAAATATATATATTTATATTATTAATTTTACATGTAACTGGGAAGTGAGTTATACAGGCACTTGGGCATAGAGATACACCTGCCCTACTGGAAAGTCGGAAGGGGGATGGGGGAAGATATGGAAGAGAGAAGATTGGGGGAGGGGATATTCAGTGGTATTGCTGTTTTGGGGTGGTGGGTAGGGAAAAATGGGGAGAAAAATTTTAACTCAAAATCTTGTGGAAATGAAAGATGTAAACTAAAAAAATTAAAAACAAAAAATGTTATCTTACTGGTCTGGAAGTATGATTCATTATCTGTTCTCTGTGGTCTTCAGTGATTTTCAGTTATCAGAGGTCAACTTTGTTTCAGTGATCTTGTCATTTACATTTTTGTAGTCATTGTGTATACACCTTCCTCTTGGTTCTGCCTTAATTGATATGCATTAGATTATATGCATCTTCCTACTGCAGAATTTTCTCCAACAACACTGGGCAGTCTGGAAGCAGAAGGGAACCCAGACAATGAAAGATGATGTTCCAAGGGCTGGCCTGCTATCAGTCTTAGTGTGATGATACTGGTGAACCAGGGAGGACATGAGAAAAACTTTCTGGCTCAAAGATTTTTTTTAAATCGACAATAAAGTCATTCAATGTTGAGGTTGTTTTTACAAAACACCGTTTTAAGGTTTACAGTTTTATTTCTTATATATTGTTGTATGGAACAAGACTACAGCAGATAAGAATTGCTGGCCTTTACATACATTTTAAAGTTAATAAAGCACTTTATTTATCTCATTTCATTTGAGTCTTACAACTCTGTGAAGTAAATACTAAAGGTATTATAGTTTCCATTTAACAGTTAGG
>WOXC01002939.1:0-84881 GCA_011680675.1 Gymnobelideus leadbeateri | reverse complement strand
GTAAACCTCTTGGGGCCATGAGCTCTGCTTTGACCCATGGCATGTGATCCATAAATACCTACTATTTGCCTGAGTTAGTAAATCATCTCTAAAAAAATCTAAAAGGATCATTATGTACCCCTTCCAGGGAGGAAAATATGGCTGCCAGTGGAATGTATGTAAGCACACTGGGTGAAAGATATATTTCTCGTTTGTCTCTGTAGTCTCAACACCTTGTAAATGGTTTCTGGCTCTACTACTCTTGTTCAATACTTGGAATAATGAACTTGAAGCTATGCATAGCAAGCAAGATGGCTTAAGAATTGGTCTTGTGGTCAATGAGACCAGCAGGGGAAATTAGATGTATGGTTGACATATGGTGCTTAAGGAGTGCATAAAAGCAGATGGATTGATAACTCATTTGCCTAATTGTTGAAGATGTAAGGGAGAATCAAATGTAAGTACAAAGGACATTGACAGCACCATGTCATAAACAACATTTATTTGGGAATAAAGAAAGATCTACAGCATATAATCCACATGGACTTGGTTAGATCCCTGAACCTTTTGGGGGCATAATTGGTATTCTTCTTCACAATGGGCATGATCTTTTCTATACTGTCTAACTTGCAAGGCATTCAGAGGCTCAGATAAAATAGTAGGTGTGAAATTCTATTGAAAATTATAAAACACTACAAATATTAAGATATCAAATTTTTCTCTGTTGAAATGTATCTTCAAAATTATAGTAAAGTTATTAGGAAACAAAAGCTGATTTTAGAGAAAATTAGAAATTAAAGAAAAAATTTACCTTTAGATAACTTATCAGGAATGCATACAATGCAAAAAAATCAATCTTGACCTCTTATTATATTTTCATTACTATTTTATCAGGGTGGCAACATGGTGCTGTGGGTAGCAAGTCAATCTCAGAGACAAGATTTCAGTTCAAGTTCCTCCTATGTTTTTGTGTATCTGTAATTTTGCTGATATATGAAGTTCCTTTTGGGAAAATTCCCTCCACTGATACAAAATTGATTATAATTGTTTCTATAGTGCAGACTTAGGTGTCTAAAGAACTAAGAGTTAAATGAATTACCCAGGGTTATATAGCCAGTATGTGGTAGAGACAGGAGTCAGACATGAGTTTTTATGACTCCAAGGCCAACATTTATGAACTTAGTAATCATCAAAAAATTAGAAAAAATTCAACCTAAGAATAAGAATAGGAAAGAGGATTCTATGAAACTTTTAAGAACATGGTCTACTATGTTTGTGCCCCATTCTGAACTTCTGTTTTCTGTATATATTTTTTAAATTTTGTTTTAGACTCAAACACCAGAAACAAATACAGAATAGAGAAAAGAAACAAAAACATATCACAAACTTAAATACTGGAACTAAAACACAAAGTAAGAAAGAAAAAGCATTTCATGTGCATAGCAGAATATGAGAGGATTCAAGATATATAACAATAAATGTCCATTTCAAGAAAGCCTGTATGATAAATAATACATATTGTGTTTGAGAATTGCACATCTTTTCTTTGCTTCCTTGTGAGTTTTCTTTTGTTCTCTGCTGTGCAGTTTTTTTACTTTTTTTTTTCTTGACCCTCCCCACCTAAGGCTACAATAAAGTTGATATATTTTTCTATAGCTATATATATATATATATATATATATATAGACATATGGTTTCCCAAACATATTCTACTCCTAATTTTTGTTTTTATATTTGTACATATCTCTTGTTTCCTATCCCTCCTGCTTCCTCTACTTTACTTCTATCCACTACTTTTCCCTCCTATTACTTGCCTACCCTCCTCCAAGGATACCTCCCCTATCCTCCCATTGCCATGAATCTAAACACCCTTCTATAACCCCCATTTACCTATTCCCTAATTTTCCCTCTAAAGATCCATCCCTTGTCCTCTCCCACCTCCCTATGCTCCTACAATTTTATTTCTTCTGAATGTAGATGACTTTTATACTCACATAGATGTATGTATGTATGTATGTATGTATGTATGTATGTATGTATGTATGTATGTATTGTTCCCTCTTAAACCCATTCCTGATGAAACTAGATACCAGAACTACCAGCCCTCCTCCCCCATCTAATTCCTCTGAATCAGTTCTTCCTCTTGCACCTCATTTATATAAAATAATTACTCTTTTTTAGTTGTCCCTAAATGGTTTTACTTTTTAAATTCGTATGCTGAGATTTACTCCAAACTTTCTTATGACCTACCCAATTATTAATAAGAACCTTAGACATACATTTTACACATACATACATATTATATATGTATAATATATACATACCATATATATGTTTTATATATATGTATATAATATTAAACAATCTGCCCTTATGAATCCCTTATAATCAATCTTATGTATGTACCTTATTTCTCTTGGTTCTTGTGTGTTGAATTGTCTCTTAAGTTCGGGATTTTTTTTTAGCAAAGTCTTGAAAGTCTAAGGGTTTATCAGATGTCCATTTTTTTTCGTTCAGGATAATACATAACTTTGCAGGGCATGATATTTTTGGCCAGAGCCCCAGTTCTTTTACACTTTGATATACTGTGTTCTAAGACCTGCAGTCCTTTTATGTCTCTGCTGTGAGGTCTTGTGTGATTCTATTTGTGACACCACCATATTTAGATTGTTTTAATCTTGATACTTTTTTTTTTATTTTAAACAAATACTTTATTAACTTCTGTTTTACATCATTCATTTCCGCCAGATTTTGAGTTACAATCATTTTCCCCCCATTATTCCCCTACCCAACCTCCCAGAATAGTAGTCCCACAAGATATCGCTTCCTCCAATCTGCTCTCTCCCATACCTTCTCCCATACCCCCATCGACTTTTCCATTAGAGGAAGATGAATCTTTGTGTCCCAATGCCTGCACATCTTATCTCCCAATTATAGGCAAAAGAGTATTAATAATAGTATTTATATATATATTTGAAACATTTAATGTTACGACCTTGAATTTCAGATCCATTTCCTTCCTCCCTTGTCACCCATTCCTTCTTGGGATATAAGTAATTCAGTATATGTTGTACATGTCTAGCTTTGCAAAACATTATCATAGTAGATATATTGTGCAAGGCTGCTTATAATTCCCTCCCACTCATCCCACCCCCCACCTGGTCCATTCCCTACATGATCCTGTCCCTCTTCTATAGTGGGTACTTCCAACCTCCCCTCACCCCAAGGATGCCCTCCCATCCATCATCCCTCCTCTCATCCCCCTTCCCCCTATCCTGCTGCAGGTTGAGATATCCCATTTAGTATGTATGTCATTTTCTCCCTGAACCAAATTCAATGTGAATGTGGTTTTGCCTTTTTAGCCTTCCTTATTCTCCCCCTCCTTTGCACCCACTTCCCCTACATGAGATAGTTTACCCTACCATGTCTCTCCCCATCTCCTCTTGCCACTTTCCTCTCTCACCTCATAATTTCATCCCTTGAGTACTCTCCCTTCCCAACAAAATCAACCTATGCCCTCTATCCATATATAACTGTAACCATATACACACACATTCACATATGTATTCATATGACCACACCCCTTCTTCCATTATTTTCATAGTGAGAAAGATATCATCAGTCACAGATATTGCTTTTCCATATAGGAATGTAAATAGTTCAACTTTGATAAGTTCCTTTTGATTTCTTTTCCCTGATTACCTTCTCAGGCATCTCTTACTTCTTGCGTCTGGATGTCAAATTTTCTATTCAACTCTGGTTTTTTCCTCAAGAATGCTTGAAAGTCCTCTATTCCACTGAATGACCATATTTTCCCCTGAAACAAAATACTCAGTTTTGCTGGGTAGGTGACCTTGGGTTCATTCCCAGTTCTTTTGCCCTCTGGAATATCATATTCCATGCCCTTCGATCCCTCAGTGTAGAAGCTGCCAGGTCCTGGGCTATTCTGATTGTGTTTCCACAATATTGAAATTGTTTCTTCCTGGCTGCTTGTAGTATTTTCTCCTTGATCTGGGGATTCTGGAACCTGGCTATAATATTCCTGGGAGTTTTCTTTTTGGGGTCTTTTTCAGGAGGTGATCGGTGGATTCTTTCAACCTCTATTTTGCCCTCTGGATCTAAAACATCAGGGCAGTTTTCCTTGAGAATTTCTTGAAGGGTGATTTCTAGGTTCTTTCCTTGATCATGGCTTTCAGGTAGTCCAATAATTTTTAAATTGTCTCTCCTGATCTATTCTCCAGGTCAGTGGTTTTTCCCATGAGATATTTCACATTGCCTTCTAATCTTTCGTTTGTTTGGATCTGCTTAACAGCATCTTGATTTCTCATAAAGTCACTAGCTTCCATTTGCTCCAGTCTAACTCTGAAGGAATGAATCTCCTCAGTGAACTTTTGAGATTCTTTTTCCATCTGGCAAATTCGACATTTTAAGGCATTCTTCTCCTCAATGCCCTTTTGGGCCTCCTTTGCCATTTGAGCTAGTCTATTTTTTAAGGTGTTGTTTTTCTCAGTCAGGCTGTTGACCCTCATTTCATACTTTTCCTGCATCCTTCTCATTTCTCTTTCCAATTTTTCCTCCACTTCTCTTATTTGATTTTTTTTTTAAAGCAATTGGGGTTAAGTAACTTGCTCAAGGTTACACGGCTAGTCATTATTTATGCGTGGGTGCTCATTTTCTGAGGCCGGATCTGATCTCGGGTCATCCAAACTCCGAGGCCGGCGCTCTTACTCACTGCGCCACCTAGCCGCCCCTTTAGGGCAATTGGGGTTAAGTAACTTGCCCAAGGTTACACGGCTAGGTTTTTGTTTGTGTGGATTAAGTGTCGGAGGCCGGCTCCGAACTCAGGTCCTTCTGATTCCAGGGCCGGCGCTCTATTCACTGCGCCACCTAGCCGCCCCTCTTATTTGATTTTTAAAGTCCTTCTTAAGGTCCTCTATGGCCTGCAACCCGCTCATGTTTTCCCCTGGGGCTTTTGGAGCAGGACTTCTGACCTCACAGTCCTTTTCCCGCTCTATGCCCCCAAAATAGGAGTCTAGGGTTGCATTTTTCTGTTTCCTTTGCCTTGGCATGTTGCCACTTAATTGCTTGACTTTTGGGCTTGTTGCCACACTATGGCTTTAAGGCCAGCTAGAGGAATTTTCGTCCCGAACGTGTGGGGGGCAACTTCCGTTTCTGGCAAGCTGTAAACCCACCCACAACTTCCACCCTAGATCACAATCCAGATCCAGGGAGGTTAAAGCAAGAGCGATTACCCCCCAAGACTGATCGCTGGATCTCCCCACGATTTGTAGGCTGGGAGCCGGAAATGCCTCTGAAAACTACACAGTGGCGTGTCTCCTCAGCAGCTTCTAGCCCCCAGGGGAGGGAGCTGACGCATTCCCCAAATACAGGTCCCAAAGTCCATAGGACACTAACCTCTTACTTTGTCCTAGGCAAGTCTATGTTGATAATTCTGGCGTCTCCACAGTTCCTGGTGTTCTGGGGTTCCTCCAGCCGGCTGCTGGCCCTGCCGCCCTGGGGCTAAAACCTCGGCTCACGTGGACCTGGGCTCGGCTCGGCTCCTGCGCTCTGCGCGCTGCCGGCTCCCAGACCACTGCGCTGGTCCTTCCTGCAGGGTGCTGGGCTGTCCTCAGCGGGAGGTTAGCTTCTCTGTGTCGTTCTGTGGGTGCTGGGGCTCCAGAAGATTTTCAGAGTCCTTTTTTACATAGTTTGTGGAGAATCTGGGGGCAGAGAGGCTTGGACGAGCTGTTTCTACTCCGCCATCTTGGCTCCGCCCCCTAATCTTGATACTTTTAATATTTTATCTTTGAGTTGGGGGTTTCAGAATTTGACTATGATATTCCTATGAGTTTTTCCCATAGGATCACTTTTAAGTAGTGATCAATGTTTTGGGTTTTTTTGTACTTCACTTTCCCCCTTGTTCTAATGCTACAGGACAATTTCCTTTACTTCTTGTATTATTGTATCAATATTCTTTTTTTGACAATAACTTTCAATTAGTCCAATATTTTTTTAATTAAAACAAATGCTTTATTAACTTCTGTTTTACATCATTCATTTCCGCCAGATTTTGAGTTACAATCATTTTCCCCCCGTAATTCCCCTACCCAACCTCCCAGAATAGCAGTCCCACAAGATATCGCTTCCTCCAATCTGCTCTCTCCCATACCTTCTCCCATACCCCCTTCGACTTTTCCATTAGAGGAAGGTGAATCTTTTTGTCCCAATGCCTGCACATCTTATCTCCCAATTATAAGCAAATGAGTATTAATAATAGTATTTATATATATTTGAAACATTTAATCTTAAGACCTCGAATTTCAGATCCATTTCCTTCCTCTCTTGTCACCCATTCCCTCTGGGGAGATAAGTAATTCAGTATATGTTGTATATGTCTAGCTATGCAAAACATTATCATAGTAGATATATTGTACAAGGCTGCTTATAATTCCCTCCCACTCATCCCACCCCCCACCTGGTCCATTCCCTACATGATCCTGTCCCTCTTCTGTAGTGGGTACTTCCAAGCTCCCCTCCCCCCAAGGATGCCCTCCTATCCATCATCCCTCCTCTCATCCCCCTTCCCCCTATTCTGCTGCAGGTTGAGATATCCCATTTAGTATGTATGTCATTCTCTCCCTGAACCAAATTCAATGAGAATGTGGTTTTGCCTTTTTTTCCTTCCTATTCTCCCCCTCCCTTGCAACCACTTCCCCTTGCTTCTTCTACATGAGATAGTTTACCCTACCCTGTCTCTCCCCATCTCCTCTTGCCACTTTCCTCTCTCACCTCATAATTTCATCCCTTGAGTATTCTCCCTTCCCAACAAATTCAACCTATGCCCTCTATCCATATATAACTGTAACCATATACACACACATTCACATATGTATTCATATGACCACACACCCTTCTTCCATTATTTTCACAGTGAGAAAGATATCATCAGTCACAGTTATTGCTTTTCCATATAGGAATGTAAATAGTTCAACTTTGATAAGTTCCTTTTGATTTCTTTTCCCTGATTACCTTCTCAGGCATCTCTTGCTTCTTGTGTCTGGATGTCAAATTTTCTATTCAATTCTGGTTTTCTCCTCAAGAATGCATGAAAGTCATCTATTCCACTGAATGACCATATTTTCCCCTGAAACAAAATACTCAGTTTTGCTGGGTAGGTGACCCTTGGGTTCACTGTCAGTTCTTTTGCCCTCTGGAATATCATATTCCATGCCCTTCTCTCCCTCAGTGTAGAAGCTGCCAGGTCCTGGGCTATTCTGATTGTGTTTCCACAATATTGAAATTGTTTCTTCCTGGCTGCTTGGAGTATTTTCTCCTTGATCTGGGGATTCTGGAACCTGGCTATAATATTCCTGGGAGTTTTCTTTTTGGGATCTTTTCAGGAGGTGATCGGTGGATTCTTTCAACCTCTATTTTGCCCTCTGGATCTAAAACATCAGGGCAGTTTTCCTTGAGAATTTCTTGAAGGGTGATTTCTAGGTTCTTTCTTTTATCATGGCTTTCAGGTAGTCCAATAATTTTTAAATTGTCTCTCCTGGATCTATTTTCCAGGTCAGTGGTTTTTCCCATGAGATATTTCACATTGCCTTCTAATCTTTCATTTGTTTGGATCTGCTTAACAGCATCTTGATTTCTCATAAAGTCATTAGCTTCCATTTGCTCCAGTCTAACTCTGAAGGAATGAATCTCCTCAGTAAACTTTTGAGTTTCTTTTTCCATCTGGCAAATTCGACTTTTTAAGGCATTCTTCTCCTCATTGCCCTTTTGGGCCTCCTTTGCCATTTGACTTAGTCTATTTTTTAAGGTGTTGTTTTCCTCAGTCAGGCTGTTGACCCTCATTTCATACTTTTCCTGCATCCTTCTCATTTCTCTTTCCAATTTTTCCTCCACTTCTCTTATTTGATTTTTAAAGTCCTTCTTAAGGTCCTCTATGGCCTGCAACCCGCTCATGTTTACCCCTGGGGCTTTTGGAGCAGGACTTCTGACCTCACAGTCCTTTTTCCGCTCTATGCCCCCAAAATAGGAGTCTAGGGTTGCATTTTTCTGTTTCCTTTGCCTTGGCATGTTGCCACTTAATTACTTGACTTTTGGGCTTGTTGCCACACTGTGGCTTTAAGGCCAGATAGAGGAATTTTCGTCCTGAACGTGTGGGGGGCAACTTCCGTTTCTGGCAAGCTGTAAACCCACCCACGACTTCCACCCTAGATCACAATCCAGATCCAGGGAGGTTAAAGCAAGAGCGATTACCCCCCAAGACTGATTGCTGGATCTCCCTACAATTAATTGCAGGCCAAGAGCTGGAGCTGCCTCTGAAAACTACAAAATGGCGTGTCTCCTCAGGGGCTTCTAGCCCCCAGGGGAGGAAGCCGAAGCATTCACCCAAATACAAGTCCCAAAGTCCATAGGATACTAACCTCTTACTTTGTCCTAGGCATGTCTATGTTGATAATTCTGGAGTTGCCACAGCTCCTGGTGTTCTGGGGTTCCTCCAGCTGGCTGCTGACCCTGTCTCCCTGGGGCTAAAACCTCGGCTCACGTGGACCTGGGCTCAGCTCGGCTCCCTGCGCTCTGCGCACTGCCCGCTGCCAGGTCCCAGACCGCTGCGCTGGTCCTTCCTGCAGGGCTGCTGGGCTGTCCTCAGCGGGAGGTTAGCTTCTCTATGTCATTCTGTGGGTACTGGGGCTCCAGAAGTTGTTCAGTGTCCCCTTTTACATAGTTTGGGGGGAATCTGGGGGCAGAGTGGCTTGGATGAGCTGTTTCTACTCCGCCATCTTGGCTCCGCCCCCTAGTCCAATATTTTTAATATTTTCTCTTCTTGATCTGTTGTCCAAATCTGTTATTTTTCTTGTAAAATGTTTGACTTTCTCTTCTATTTTTTCCATTATTCATATTTTGGTTAATTTCTTGATCTCTTATAATTTTGCTGACTTCACTTTGCCCAGTTCTAATTTTCAAGGTGTCATTTTCTTCCTTAAGAGTCTGGATCTACTTTGCTAATTGGTTGACTTTCCTTTCATAACCTGCTTGTTTTTCTTGGATTATTCTTATTTTGTTTAAGTTTTTCTTCTATCTCTGTAATTTGATTTTTAAAGTCTTTTTTAAGATCTTCTGTGAATTATTTTTTGGGCAGGTTTCTAACTGATGTTACTCTTTGGGGGTTTCTTTACTTCAATATCCTCCTCTGAAGATGAAACCCTGGTCATCTCTATTCCCAAAACAGCTTTCTATGGTTGGGTTATTTTTTTCCTTTGCCTGTGCATTTTTTTGTGGTGATAGCTTAATTTGTGTAATCACCTCTTGCCCCCTGATCTACAGTTCTCCCCTTTAGCCTGGAAGCAAAGCCAAACCTCCAAAGTCCTGTAAATGCCCACAGCCAGGGGATTTTTGCCCCATTGCTTCTGCACTCACTGGGCCTGTGCTGGTTCTTTCTCACCCCTGCTGCTCTTTGCAGCACACCTGGGTCTGGAGTTCCTTGTCAGTTTAGGTTCCCTTGATTTTCCAGGGCTCAGATGCTCAACTGCCCTCACTATCCCCAGAGTAAAAAGTTCCCATGGCTGGGGCTGAAGCAGCCTCTCAAACCAACCCCAGGGTTTGCAGCTTGTTGTTTAAGGAGCTAGCTGCCAGGGGATAAAAGGAAACCTAGCCTGGAGGTGTTTACTCTTCACAGGGATAAAACCTAGTCCCAGGATTTTTCTTCTGATTTTAAATTGTCCCAGGGCTATGCTCCTATTTTTATTTATCTCCACCCACACTTTGTTCACTCTAAGATGCTATTTTAATTCTCCTGTGGAGAGTAATCTTGAGAGCTTGGAATTTTCTGACCTACTCTACCATCTTCCCAGAATCCTCTTTGTATATTTTGAGGGACAGATAGAGACAGAAACAGAGAGAGACAGGGCAAACAGATACACAAGGAGAAACAGAGAGAGGAGAACAGAGGGAGAGAGGGAAAAAAATAGTCAAACAAAATAATGTTCCATTGATATACTTTAATTTTGAGGGTAGAGGGGAAGGAATCCCTATATCACTACTATCAACCCTTCTCCATTTAACTGCTGCTTTTATTAATTGATTGTGTATATATTTAGTCTTTCACAAATTTGTTTCTCCTACCAAGCAAAACAATCAAATAAATAATAAAAGTGCAAATAAAGTCCTAAATATATGCAGGGTGTCCCAAAAATCTTAGTGCAGTTTTAATAGAAAGAAGTTTTAATAGTGTAAAATGGAACTAAAACTTTTGAGTATATATATGTAGTGTGTGTATACATACATATGTATGTGTGTGTGTGTGTGTGTGTGTATATATATATATATATATATACATACACATATATATAACGAGAGAGAGAGAGAGAGAGAGCGCCCAAACAATTCCCTTATTGGCCATCACTAAAACTTTGCATTTCTTTCTGCAATTTCAGTTCATTACCACTCCGACAGGAGGTGAGCGACATGTTTTATCTTCATTCTTTGTAACTTATGGTTTGTCATGGCTTTGATCAGAGTTCTCAAAAGTTTCAAGGATGTTTTTAATCTATAATGTCATTGTATAAATCATTATGCTTTTTTTGCTCAGTTAACGTTGAATCAGTTAGTAGAGTTCTTCCAAGTTCCCTCTGAAATTATCCATTTTTTTCATTTCTTATGGCACAACAATATTCTATTACATAAAGTCATATTTTTAATCCACTATATCAGGCTATTTTCTCATGCTGAGTACATAATAAATGCTGAATATATCTGCTAGATCTATGATTTAGTAAGCTAATCTTTAGAAATTGTCTGGCACAAATCATTTCCCTAAAGGAAAAAAAAATTAGTTAAGTATCACAGGCAGAATTTGAAACCAGGTCTTCCCAACTGGTATTCTTTCCACCACACCAGGCTGGCTCTATAAATTTAGCAAAGTCATGATACTTTTGTTATGTGCTCATATCACATTCTCTTCTGCTCTGATTAATAATGGTAGTGTTTCTTTTGCTAGTTTTGTAGAGGCCCTGGATTTAATATTGGCTTACAAATAAGTTTGGGATCTCTTTCCCATTGCTAAACTAACACTTCCTTTTCCTTCTTATTCTCTCAGCATTATTTAACAAAATCTAAAGATACATATCACTCCTTAGAGTGTTTTTGTTATAAATGCTTACAAAAGAATCTCCATCCCCAAATCCATGAGAATTTTAATAACAATAAAACACATAACCAGATGCTAGTCCCATTCTAAAGATCTTCACATCCTGTTCAGGTGCATGGTTTTATTCATAGAAACTTCTATTTTTAACTGAGGACTTCTCTCACCTCTCTTTCTTCATCTGATTCCTTTTATTTCACCCTTAGTGTTGTAGCTTACATAATTGAGGAAAATGACCAGTGAAATACAATCATGTTGATATCTCAAATTCTCGGGTAACAGTAATAAAAATCGTTTTACTTTCAAACTCAGAGAAATGTATGATTTCCCAAGCGTATATATTGCCTACACTAATAGGGATCACAATCCCTTCATATTTTTCATCCTCTGCACCTCTCTCCCCATGAAGGGAAATTAAACTAATAATATTTCTCTCTGTAGGGTATGCCAGCACACCTGAACAATGTTCAACATATGCCTATGACAGCTCTTGTCCATAATGCATTAATATAAACACTCTATAGAAGATCTATTCAGAGTGTTTAAGGACTTCATCTTGTCCTATCTGGTGTGTCCATTGGTTGGCCCTCATTCTCTCTGCATGATTAATCCATCTCCCTCTGGGGTCATATTTATATCAAACAGCTTTCATTCTTCTCCTCAGAATAAGTAATTGATTGATAACATGTGCAACCTGCTTAAAATACTCCTACTACAAACAAAAAATAATAGTAGTCCCATTTTGCATTTTTGATATAGTTCAATTTTTATAAAGATTTTTCTTTTCTTATATTTTGTAATATGATCATGTTGACCTCTTAAAATAGCAGGTTACCACTTGCTATATGGATTACATATATGAATATATATGAAAAGATGATCAGACTGAGGGGCCAAGCAATTGTGACTAGGAGTAGCAGAGTTGCAACTAAAATCCACTGCAAATTTTAGAGTTAATTTTTGTTTTTAATGCTTTGCAAAATAGCTCTACATAGACATAACAAATTGACCCAAAGGATGTGGTTTTTTGCTTCTATGATTGCTACACCCTGCAACTACAAATTCAGATCATTTAAACTCTTTGGTCCTTAACTTACTAATTTGTGTAAGAGAAATCATTTCATTTACCATCTTTCTCTTAAGCAAACACAGTCAGTATAAAGTGTCCCTTCCTTAATACTATTAATTTAACCCCAAATGAGAAGAGAGGTGCTTTAGCCTAATTTAAGGTAATTTTGTTCTTGTGATTGTTTCAAAATCAGAAGCAGATGGACACTGCAGCAATTATATGAGTTAATATTTGTGTGGGAAAATAAAAACCATATCTGCTCTTTTCCAGGTCTAATGGACTGATTAATTACATAATGTCTAAAGATTTTGGAAGTATCCAAAGAGAGTCTTGATGTGAATGTATTATTGACTTTCAACTCTAAGCAAACCATGGTTTGCTATACAAACCATAAAGCTAGTAATTCCCATGAGGTTGGCAGCCTTCAGATTTGCTACCTTCTTTACCAAAAAGTTTCCAACTATGCTTTTGAAATTGAAAGAGTCCTGCTGGTCCTGCCATGAGGGCCAAGGAGTCATGTTAGCTTCCTATCCATTGTCCAAACTTCATGCCCTCCCAGCAGCCTGTGAGATGGCAATTCCAATTATAGTCATGCGATTGATTCAAGGATGAAACTGTGAATGTAAACTCTGCCAGATTTGGAGTTTTAAGGATGGGACACTTATGCTTTGGTGCTTGAAAAAAAAAATTGTGAAAATGAAAATGTGAATTCCCCTTAGCCTCTACCTAGAATAGTCTGGGAGGAATGTTCAAAGGAAAGGGAAAGAAATTAGACTATAGTAACGTCTCATAAAGATAGATCAAAATTATTCTGTGTCTTTGAAAGAATCAGAAGAAAATAATGAAGTCACCCATATTTGAATTACATAAGATCTGCTGGGATATAAATTGAGAATGAGGAGGTGGGGATTAGAGAGGGGTGGGGAAGAAATCTAATACTTAAACACAGACACATTATCAAGAACCTATTTCTAATGTTGTAATGAGGTTGTCTAATTCTTGTGCTGAGGTGTTTTAGTACAATATCAGGTATAATCATTTGAAACATGTTATTCATGAGACTGAAATATATGACAAAACATGCTGCAGTTTGGACTGTTTGTACTAGGATCCATAATTCTAGGAGTGTGCTACCATGGAGCTGTTACCATCCAGGATAGGGCCAGGTCATTTTTTCTTCTTGACCCAACTTGCTCTTTTTTCTTAAAATTTGGATTATATTAGAATTTTCCTTTTTAATTTTTATTTTCTATTAAAAAAAACTTCATAGAATTGGGGGAGTAAAAGAAGGGGAGCAGTAAGGGAGGGAGAAAGGGAAAGAGGAACAGTCAGCAAATCGGCTATATCCTGATGATTGATGACTAACAGCCAGACTTCCTTCTGGAAAATTTCATCTACTTAAGAGGGGTATGGGAGGTTGGTGGTGGGCAAGGGAAGGAATTTCTCTTCTTTCTATCCCCTAGTAGAAAGTGACACACAGAAGAAGCATATAACTGTGAAAGGCATACTGTTTGTCCAGGACAGCCTAAGATGGGAGTCTCTGGACAAGATAGTTTTATTTTCTTTACTTCTCCTTCCTTCAGTGAGTAAAATTTGTAGAATATTGTTACTGATAAATGGACTTTTTTAGTCTGGGGGGTAACCTCTTGAGTAATCCTGAGGTCTTTAATTCCTCAATAAAGAGATATCTACCCAGAGGAGATTTCCATAACAACACACTCAGCAGAGTTGAAGAAGGTCACCAATAGGGGTGGCTAGGTGACACAGTGAGTAGAGTGCTGGCCCCAGAGTCAGGAGGACCTGAGTTTGGATCCAGCCTCAGACACTTAACACACACACACACACACCAAAAAAAAAAAAAAAAAACTAGCTGTGTGACCTTGGGCAAGTTACTTAATCCCAATTACCCTCCAAAAAAAGCAAAACAAAAGAAGGTCACCAATAGAAGACTCCTGAAGTTGAAAAGACTAAAGTCAGGTCATCATGAATGATGATAAGCTCTGAACCTTGTTAATCTTATGAAGAAGAGGGGAGAGAAGGGAAGAAAAAAAGGAAGAGTTGGTGAGTGGAGTAATTGGGATTGGAGGGAAGGGAAGGATAAGGATGGAAAAGGTATGTGGGGAAAGAGAAGGCAAAGGAAAGGGGGGAACAAAGGAAGGGAATAAAAATGGAAAGAGAAGAAAACTGTGTCCTATAATCCTTGAAATTCACCATATTATGGTCCATTCAACAGGATCATTTTATATATATATATATCAGATTTATGCAAAGGCCTATTCTCAATGACAAAGCAGGTAAATAAAAATAAAAGGATGGGGGGAAGAGGAGGATGTGGAACCTATAGTTTGCTGAGAAAACTGTTCTATACTTTCTGTCTTGTCCAAAGAACCACCTTTTGTAGTAGCAATCTGCCATTATTTCCACCCAACACAGTTTAAAGAGCTTTTGTGACTTGCGCACCAAAAATAGAAAGTTTAAAACAAAATTCAATGCACAGTGATATATCACAGCTAATAATAACCCTGCAGTTCTGTATCATGTTGTTAAGGGAATGGGGGAGTATAATACAATGTAATAAACACTGACTTTGGAATAAGATATGTGTTCAAATCCTGCCTCCTGTACTTGCTATCTGTGTGAACTTGGCCAATCCTCTAGACCTATTCTCAGAATGATGATTTGTTGCCTACATTCATAATTGAGGGAAATGCTAAATTTCAGTTAAAGGTTAATGAATATAAAGATGAATTTTCCCATCAAAATTCACAGACTCCATGAAATCAATCTATGAATCCTTTGGGATTCTCTAAACACAAATTTAAGAAGCCCTAGAGTAGATGTCCACTGAGATCTCTTCCAAATCTGGATCTATGTTCCTAATAGAGATAATAAAGATAGAAAAAAAAAGTGACTGAAATAGAGGAAGACAAAAAGAATGACACAGGGGAAAAAGATAAAAGTAGAGAGGGTAGAATACGAAAAAGCAAAAATATAAAGAGAAAATATGACAAAAGTCACAAAGACAAAAAAATTACTTTCATGGCATAAAGTTATTTATCATCTGACTTTTTAGATATTGCTACTAAACACTTTAAAAGTCATGCTGTATTTTGGTAAAATTAAGGTGACTGTTTCCTTGGTGAAATGTTTAGCAGCATAGGTTCTTAGATCTGCTTTTGTAAAGGAAAGCAACTCAGAATGGGTTAACAAGCTTACTTTAATCAATCAAACGTATATTACCTAGTTCAGGGGAAAAGGTCAGTGCCCTGAACATCAAAGTATACAGACAGAACTTACAAGACAGAGAAACAAACAGATCAAGCAGACAAGCTTCCAAACTGTCCAACCATTATCAATGCCAAATCACAGTTACCAGAGAGGGAAGCATCAACATCTGGGTTTTCAAAGCCAGGGGGTTCTCAATGGCCGCCCAGAGTCTCATCTGGTCAAGTTACACAACACTTCTCAAAGTGAGCCCCAAAGCAAAGCCTCACATCAGGGATTATATAGCCTTCTCCTGGATCAGAGAAGGTAACAACCCTCTTGACCCACTGCCCAATCACGCAGCTTCAAGGTGTGGGCATTCCTGAAAACCAAGCCTCCTACCACAGGCTCCATGTGACCACATTCAACCTCTTAGGGGGCAGAGTATATTTTCAAATCAAGGAAGGTTCTCTGAGTAACTTAAGCCTATCAAAGGGCCTAGGGGCAGGGAAGATCTTTAAATTTGCATTTCCATTACAAATGTTTGTAGGAAAAAATGCAAACTCATTACACTAGCTTTTAACATCCTCCTCAATCTGGCCCTACCTACCTTTCAAGACTTCATATTCCTTCCCTTCATTCACTTTCAGTCAAACAGGTCTGCTAGCTTTTCCCTAAATATAATATTCCGTTTCCTGAGCCTGTGCCATTCAACAGACTATTCCCCAGGCCTGGAATGTTCTTCCTCTTCAGCTCTGTCTCTTAGAAGGCCAGGCTTCCTTCAAGGCTAAGCTTAGTTGCCACTTGCATGGGCAACCTCTTCTGATTTGCACCTTTCATGATTCTTCCCAGTTGTAATTGCTTTCTACCTTCCCAAATGATCTTGTATCTAATTATTTCTGTCCTTCTAGCCCACCTCTCACAGTGGAAGAATCTAAGTTGCTTAAGGAAAGAGGGTTTCCCCTTCTCTGAATATCCCCATTGTCTTAACATGATACTTCTATAAGGTGCAGGCTTAATTAATATTTGTTGAATTGAGCTGAATTGAATGCTGAAACCCGAATTTGCAACATCTACAGAGGTTTCCCTCCCCTGTTCTAACACAATATGTGCTCTACTTAATTAATACGGGCATTCCAGCCTTGTATATATGTGCTATGATCCCACTGAGATGAACTCATCTTATGTAGTTACTTGCTATCTTATGGAAATAAAAAGTACCAAAATATATTTGCTGTGAAGGCTAAATTACATACACTTCAGTGAGAAGTACTATTAAAGAATATAGTATTATCATATTTATCCTTGTTTCTATTTTTTGATCTCACCTTACATTATGAAAAAGTTGAAAAATGGGGAAAGGTAGTTTTTTCCCCAAAACTACATATGTATATCTACCATGCAGTGGCTCATCTCTGAGCAAGATACACACATAAACATATATACATACACACACATATACATATATTTATATACATGTATAATACTCACCTCCCGAGCATGAAAATAAAGATATAGATGCATATATGTATGTATATTTGTATGCAGGTATATATATATATATGTGTGTATATATATACATATATATATATATATATATATATATATATGTAGAGAGAGAGACAGAGAGAGAGAGAAAGAGAGAGAGAGGTGGGTATTGAGAGGGGAAAGAGAAGTGAAAAGACATGCTGATGCACTGATATCTCTAATGAATCAATCATGGTAAAATGACATATTATAGAGCAATTTATTCCAACTTATCATAGCACTTTACACTGTCTTTTTATTTTTATGTTCACAAATCAGCAGTTTAAGATTCTTTAAGTTTCTTTTTTAAAGCCAACACAAATGTCACACAAAATGTCTTCATTTTACAATGCCTTATATTTCTAGTTTTTTGCAACTAGTTCTTCATAGCATGTGGGGTAAAATGGAAACCAATATTTCATCTGAATTATGTGTGGGAAGCCAGTGAACTAAAATTATAGGACTTTATTATGATAAAGTAGAATTAGCATATATTAAGTACTTAGCAATTACATCCAGGACAATGGCCATCCAAGTAGTTTTTGGACATTGGGCCACATTGATTTAAAGTAATGTTATTTGGTGTGCATATGTGAAATCTAACACAGAATTTCTGCTTTTTAAGGACCGTTCTAGTCACTGAGTATATCTCACCCTAATATAAGAAATAACCAAATCTTATCCTTAAAGAATTAATGCTCTCCCTATAGTAAGCATGATTATTTTTTCCTTTCTTACTTATAGCATGAGTACCATATTCCTGTGATATAGCATGGCAATGAAACAACCATTTTGTAGATATTGCAACTGAGGCTGAGAAAGTTTAAATGACAAAGTTCATCTGGAAAATAGCTATAAGATTTGTTGAATTTCTTGCTGCCAATAAATAACTTTCTGTCTGTAAACTTATTTCTCCATAGCTTTTCTTTACCATATTCCCAACCCAAGTTTTCTGGGGAAAGAAAATATTCCCAATTTAATATTAAAATCTTACCTGTTAATAACTCATCTTGCCAGGAAAAGGGATAAGCAAAAGGAATACATTTCTTATCATGTGTCTGGATCATTTCATTGGTATAAGGGTGAAGAGAAACCAGGGTCATTCATCATCCTAACTGCCTCTGGTTGTTTTTCCCCCTCTGGTGTTTCTTGAATAGTGGATATGCTATATGATATATTTACAGATAACTTTCATACTGTCTTAAAAATGAATACTGAATTGACATTTCAGAAAATATAACTTCAAACTTATTCAGATTGAGAAGGATTCCTTGGAGTTTTCTTTTATAAATTATATTCTTAGGTCACCCTTAGGCAATGTGAGAACAAAAAGCATGCTCTTTACATCCAATGTGGAAGATTAAGTATCATTAATCTGCTGATAGCTTTGTAACACAAAACCCCTAACTTTTCTGGGAAGTAGACAGCTTTAATGCTCAGTAATTCCCCTTGAGAGAGTCTTTGGAAGACCTCGGTAATTCCATCCAGTTAGTCAGAGATAAGGCCACAGATGAACACCAGACCTTTATCCAGCCAAAGGGACTCTTTTGGAGATAGATGGTATGAAGAGTACTAATCCTGGGTTCCAGGCCTGACTGGAACACATACTAGATGTGTGGCCTTGGGAAACTCTGCCTTAGTTTCCTCATGTATAACACCTATACTACCTTTTTGTTGCTGTTGTCATTTTTCAGTTGTCTGACTGTTGGTGACCCCATTTGGGGTTTTTTTTTTTACAAAGATACTGGAGTGGTTTGCCATGTCCTTTTCCAGTTCATTTTACAGATGAGGAACTGAGGCAAACGTGGTTAAGGAACTTGTCCAGAGTCACACATCTAGTAAGTGTCTGAGGCCAGATTTGAACTCAAGAAGGTGAGCCTTCCTGACTCCAGGCCTGGCACTCTAGCCATTGTGATACCTTTCTTTTTTTATTTTACTGCCTTGAAGCCATTAGAAAGAAGAGACTAAGAAATCCCATTATTTTCACTAGTTTTGAAACTTGTCATTTACTAAAATCCATGCTCTGAAAAGCAGAATGACATAGTGGATAAAAGAATCTGAGGTCAAGACTCACCTCTGGTACATCCACAAGTCACAGTCACAGTGCTTTGGGAAATTGTTACTAAAAGTTGCAGAACAATTACCTATGTATAAAGGTAGAACTACACATTCTAAGGATATATTTTCCCTTCATATCTAAAATCACATGTATAGGTAGAAAAAAGGCCTTCATTGAGGAAACCCTATAGCCATACCAATAAAAAGATTCACCATAGTCCCACATACGTCCAAGACAAAATATTCAATGAGAATGATCAATTTGGCATCAGAATATGTTGAAAAAGACCTATAAAAAATACTAAACAAGACCACTACTATCTCCCTACAATCTTCCAAAATAACCTTCATTGAAAAAACATTTAAGAGAAGCATTGAGGGCCTGTTTAGGGAGTTGCCTTGAAGAAGAAGTTAGTTACACCAACTAAACCTGCTAACCTTCAAGAGAAAAAAAAAAAAAGATAATGAATGTGAAAAAATGTTAAATATGAATCTCAATGTGAAGAATTGACCAAAATTGAGACCCCGAGCTCTGTAGGGTGCTATACTGAGAGTATAAATAAACATTTCCAATAGTTATGTACACATGAGCAGTTTTCTCATATCCTGTCCTCTTCCCCCTCTCTATGTGTCTTTTCAAAATGTTCAAAGAATTTTCTTCCATTTTTACATGGAGATTATGATATTAACAGTAATTTTTGTAATCTAATTCCTCTCTCAGTTCATTAAAGTTTAATGCAGTCTGGCAAAGGCAATTCTAGCGAAAACATAATCTGCATAAAACATGAGGCAGCATGAAACAGTTATTCAGAAGGGGATTCAGGCTTCCAGTGTTGACTATTACAATTTAATCCTATGCCCTGAGAAGCCTGTGTGTGCACACGTGCACACACACATACACTTTCACAAGTTTGTAATGCAGAGTTGAGGAATGGTTCATCACTGAATCAATCAACCTTTTGTTCATCTAGCTAGGTATTTCCAGTCTCTTTTCTGATCACAGGTATGTAGGTGTACATCACTATAAAACTGACAACACATTGGCATGTATGCATTAGTATCCAAATGAATCTCAAAATATAATTCAGTTTTCAAGTGTAAATTGTTCAAAGTTTCCTAGTGATTCAATGAAAACACAGATTGTGCAAATAGCCATTTGCTAGACACATCCAGGTCATGAAACATCCTACCTTGGTGAACTTTTAGCTAACCCCAACCTCCAACCAAATCTGTTCATCTCTGCTTAGGTCTAGTTAAGCCAAGAAACTATCCAGAAAGAATCATAACATTAATTCTGAAGCCTACAATATGTAACACAAAAAAACATTAAGAGAGGCAGAGGGAGACTACTTGTCCCTCAGTTTCAAGGATGCTCCATCATATTCCCTTGACAGTCTGGATTTTATGATCATACATTGAATAAAAGACATTGAGTCTGGATCTCTGATTTCATTGGCATAGGTAAAGACTCCAAGTGAGTGTTCTCAACTGTGCATAGCAATAACTACTCTGCAAGCTTAAAGTTTCAACAAGTTGTCTGGGAGCACTGAGAACTTAAGTTACTCGCCAGAGATACAAAATCAGTGTATGTCAGGAATAGGAATTGAGCCCAGGTTTTCCTCACTTTACAATATAGGCTGCCTTTCTTAAGATTCTTAGCTAGATGAAATAATCAGCAAACCTGCAACTCAAAGGCAGTGGTAGAAATTATTGACAAATAGGAAATTAGTGGGTGACCTGCCAGCTTTTACTAGTTTCAAAGCTAAACACAAAGCCACCTTCCTACATTTTTTTTGGTTTGGCAATTGTTTTGTTTTTGTCTATACCTATGAAGGAGAATAATAATAGAAAGAAGAATATGAGACCAATGTAAATTGATGTAGGAAATTAGTAGTGAGGAAACTCTTTACCAGTGCAGATCATTAGCTATACTGAAATTCAAAGTCTTAGAGAGTTGTCTGAGGTATTGAGAGATTGTGAATTAGGGGTCAGAAATGCTACCTGAACTCAGGTCATCTTGTCCAAGACTGGCTCGCTATCTACTATATTACTTTCCTTGTCATTCCCCTGAAAATTTAAATACACACACATGCACGTGTGTATATAAATATATGTATGTGTGTACATATATATATACATACATACAATATACAAATTTATAAATACATATATAAACACATATATTCCTATTTACGTATATAAAATCAATATTGTTATAGCAAAGGCAGATTTGATGGAAAAATGATTACATACTTATATTTCCAATAGTGTTGAGGATCAAGAATGAGCTACATTTCACAGAATTCCAGGAGACTAGAGCAATCATTAATAGAGATTTCATTTCTTATGAGATTATATGTATACAGTGCTGGGTTATTGAATCACAAGGCAATAATGGGAAGAGACCTAAGGAATAAAAAGCAGAAGCCAGCACATGGGGTCCAAGCAAAAAGCATCCAAGACTATTATGTTGTCTTCTAAAAACCAAAAAATCCTAGCATGTGCCTAAGATTCCAAGGAGTAAGGAGAATAGATAGTCAGACCTTGGGGAAAATGGTGAGAAGACTGTATGTTCTGAGCATAGAATCAGGCATTGTATTTGGAAAGTTAGCCAATTTTTGTTCTAGCCATGACAGACTGCCTCCCGCTCTTACTTACTTACCTCACTTTCACCCTCCCCAACATAATTTTGAAGGTAAAAGTCTTAGGGAAAAACTGGTTGCTTAGGTTACTTTTATGGGAATCAGGGATGCGTCTACTTTTATTTGGAAATGTTGTCTTTTTTTCTCTATTGCTTTGCTCTGCAAAGTAAATATTTTACTACTATTAATAATAATACTGCCATTTATAGAGTGATTCATGATTAGCAAAAGTTATTTCATTTGATACTATTTTAATATACAGTTCCTGCTTTATCTGGTAATAATAAGTACAAGGTAAATATGGATGACATTTAAAATTTTCAGGAGGCTCAAACCAGAGAAAACAATTGATAATGACTGTCCAAATGCTCCCATGATGAGCCCTTAATCAACATGAATTAAGTCCAAAGGCAGATAGGTTGCATAAGTCTGAACCTGTCAATCTCTGTTTTAAAACAATGTTTACCTTTATGTCACAGTTTTATCATAATAATAATGCCAATAGCAATAACTAATATTTATATAGCACTTGGAATTTTGCCAGCTGCTTTCTCATAGTATCTTATTTTCTCCTTGCAACCGTGAGAGGCTGGTTCTATAGAAGAAGCATTAATAAACTGAATGCCAGACTAGGTGTCAGAAGAACCAAGGGTCTAATTTAGGCTCTGTCATCCATTCTTAACTGAACTAATCAATGTTCTGAGGGTATATAGATGTTCAGGGAACACTAGTACTTCTGTTGTGAGGGTGGCTGAGTCCTTTTCAGGGCTACTTTCCACTTATGGTGTCTGCTGGATTCACCCAATTCTCACCTGTGTCTCTAAGAAGCTGCAGAAGCTTGTATCCCTTCCAAAAGAAGTGAACAACAATGTCCATTGCCACTTGCAGTAAAGCACCATAGACCATCATCAATGCATATACTCCCATCAGGATGAACCTTGATGAGATCAAAGAAAAATTTTATGAAGACCTGGAGACCCTTATCATCAATATTCCAAAAAAGGGCAAGCTTATAATTCTGGGCGACTGTAACACTAGAAGAATTACAGACTATCAGAAATGGAAGGAAGTTCTTGTTTGGAGTGATTTGAGAAAATTAAAGCAACCATCTCTTACTAATGAATACTTGTGTGCCTTATGACCTCATCACCAACACTGTCTCTGTTTACCTAAATGCAATAAAACTTTGTGGATACATCTTCACAGCAAACATCGGCATTTAATAGACTATGTCATTGTAAGGAGAAGAGATAGACAGGATATGAAAGTGACAAAGGCAATGTGTGGTACAGAGGGCTAAACTTATCATAGACTTGTGTTCTCCAAGCTAAACACTCACATTCAATAAAAGTGGTGGCCCCAAGGCAAGATGACTACCAGAAGACTTAAAAAAATCCAAGAACTCCACAGGGTTTAGCAGCAGGATAGTTTATCTATCTCTAAGAAAGTAATGTTTAACTCCATCAAAAGTAAAATTCATGTGAAACTTATAGATAAGCTGGATTCTAGTCTGAGTAAGAAGACAAAATGAAATTCAGTTTCACTGATAGTAGCAATCCAGAGCTCTTTCATGATACCCTGAAGGTTATTTATGGGTCAACACCTATGGTGTGTCTCAAGTATTCAGTGCTGATGGAGCCATATTGATTAATGATAAGGAAATTATCCTGGAGAGATTAGCCTAACATTTTCATAGTGTTCTCAACAGATTATCATCAACCAATGCTGAAGCCATTGACTCAGATTAAAATCAATCCCTATCTAGTTGAACTTCCAACTAAAGAAGAAGTTTTGATTGCCATTAGGCTCCTCTCATGTAGCAAAATACCTGGTGCTGATTTTATTCCAACTAAGATTTACAAGGCTAGGGGTTCGCTGTTTATATAAAACCTGATGGAAATCTTCCAGGTTATATGACAAGATGAGGTTATCCCAAAGGAGTTCAAAGATGTCTCCATTGTTTATAAAGTAAAAGGAAATAGACTGTCCCATGACAGTCACAGGGGGGTCTTTCTCTTAGTCTTGGCTGACAAGATTCTTGCCAGCATCTTCCTTAATAGGCTGATCCTTCACCTAGAAAATGATTCTCTACCCAAGAACCAGTGTGGCTTCAGAAGGGGCTAAGGAATGGTTAATATTGTGCTTGATACCTGCCAACTCCAAGAGAAATGCCAGAAGGCAAAACAAAGGACTGTACACAATCTTCATTAATCAAACTAAGGCCTTTCGAGCTGTCATTCATGGAGGCTTATGGAAGATGATGGTAAAATTAAGTTGCCCAAGGAAGTTGACCAATATTGTATGCCAGTTCAACAATAGCATGATTACACAGATTCTGGATAATGGATAATACTCTCAAACTTTCCCAGTCACTAACAGAGTGAAACAGGACTTTGTGCTTGCTCCCATGCTTCTTGGAATGTTTTCAGCAGTATTGTCAGATTCCTTACATGGGGATGAAAATGGCATGAAAGTCAGCTACCACACTGATGTTAAACTATTTAACTTGAAAAGCCAAGATTAAAGTGGAGGAAGAGATGGAGTATGTCTTTTTGTTCACAGACGATTGTGCACTCCACCTAGTCTCTGTGACTGAGTTGCAATAGAGTGTGGATTGCCACTTGTCCTAATTTTGACCTAACAACACCAAGAAAACAGGTTCTCCACCAGCCAGTGCCACACTATCCATACATAGGGCTATCGGTTACAGAAAATGGAGAAATTTTAAATGTTGTGGATAAAATCACTTACCTGGCAGTATACTTTCCAAGTGTGTACACACGAATGGTGAGGTTGATGCATGCATTGTCAGAACTAGCTCAGTGTTTGGGAGTGTCTGAAGGAAAATGTGGGAGAAAAGAGCTATTAGACTGCCTACCAAACTGAAGGTCTACAGGGCCATTGTGCTAACTTCATTGTCCTATGCCTGTGAAACCTCAACACTCTACTAGCTCCATGCCAGGAAACAGAATCATTTCCATTTGAATTGTTTTAGAAAGTGTCTGAATATCACCTGGCAAAGATAAGCTACTAGACACTGAGGTCTTTTCTTGAGCTAAACTGCCAAGCATCCAAACTCTATAGCAGAGAGTACAAAGCTGATGGGTTGATTTGAATTTCAAATGTATGTTTGCCTAACAGATTATTTTATGGAAAACTTGCACAAGGTAAACACTCACAGGGAGGTCAGAAGAAGTCATATAAAGACACACTCAAGGTCTCTATGAAGAACTTTGAAATTGATTGTGAAACATGGGAGACACTGATAAAGGGCCACCCAGAATGGTGTGCTTGGTATGCACAGAAGGCATTGAACTCTGTGAGCAAAGCAGAATTGCAGTAGCTCAAAGGAAGTATGAGAAGTGCTAATTTAGAGACACATCCACTCCAAATGCTCATATGGACTATTTGTGCCCGACCTGTGGTAGAGTTTCCTGAGCTTGTCTTGGTCTGATCAACCATAGTTGATCACACTATACTTTAACCTTGACAGTGATCTCCTTTTGGTCCTTTTCAAGCACTAAGGACAGCAACCAATCCATGATAGTCCCACATCTGTCACTAAATAATGTGGTGAACCAAAGAGGCCTGAGCCAGGACTTCAGATAATTACCCTGATATCAGTGGACCTGAACAACAAAGACCTCTTCCAGATGCGACTTTTCACTAAGTCAGCTCCGGAGTTCTTTTGATATGGGTTACACTTATAAGGATGGTATTTGAGTTCTGAGGCTAACAGGCTCTGCCCCAAGACATGTCTGATTCTGCACTCAGGTATCTTTGGGTGGCCAGCTCTAAACGTGTTGACATTTGAGAATTGCACTTCAGCCTTGAAGTCTGCTCTCAATTGTATCTGTTTATGACTGCGGCTGCATTAGCAGGTACCTGAGGCTTAGATCAAAGGGCTGACCCTAAGACTTTAGTCTCCTAGATAAGAAATCCTTATCAAATTATCTATTCCATGCTACTTCCAGGATACAACAGACTAAAGTAATGATTAGAAAACTTGAGTCCCCTTCCTTTGTCTCCTTGCACTATAAAAACCTTGTCCTGAGTATCAATAAATGGAGTTCATGGTTCTTCCTTGAGCTACCCACATGGCCTGGTCGTTTCTTATTCACGTCTCCGAATCATGCTAAGTGCTGGACACTGAGCAGCCCACAGCAAAATAACTTTGTAACCTGAAGCAATTAAATTAGACTCTATTGACCTCTATTTTATTCTCTATAAGATGAAGATGTTGATTAGATGAAATCTAAGATCCTTTCCAACTGAATTACATTTGATATTTTGTTAAAATCAAGGCTAACATAGATCACTAAAAATAATAGCTAATATTTAAATAGTACTTTAAAACTTGCAAAATACTTTACATCTGTTATTTAATTTGATCCTTAAATAAACCTGTGGAATAGGTGCTATGATATTGAACCATAAATATGTATGGAAATAGATGAAGTAATTTGCTTCAAGATTATACAACTATAAAGTGTTTAAGGCCATGTTCAATTCAGGTCCTTCTGACTTCAGGTTCACTATTCTACATATTATTATTATTATATTCTACATATTATTTATCATTGCTTTAAAAATAAATAATGAAATTTCCACCTAAAATTAGAGCTTTACATTGAATAAACCAAAATTTTCAGTTTTGAAGAAATACATTTTATTTTTTGACATCTACAGAAATTTTCTTATTCTTATCCTTTCCCCAAGGGATCTGGTACTCTTGGAAGAGGAAAATCTCTTTAGTCAAGACCACAGTGGGGATAACTGGAAGATCCTACTTTGTACTTTCATGAAAGTACTCTATACATTTCTTTTCATGGGAATCTTAACTCCCTCCTCACTCTGGGCATTCTGAAATTACCCACAATATATTGCATATAGACTCAGTTAAGGACTTAATTTAGGCAGAACAATTTTCTCTATCTTCTTTTCCTTGTATTTTAAAGACATTTATTTATTTGTTTATTTATCCATTCGTTCATTTATTTATTTATTTATTTATTTTAAAGCTATTTTAAAAATTTTGAGTTCTAGATTCTCTTACTCTTTTTTAGCCCTTTCCCCACCCCTTGAAAAGGCAAGTAATATGATATCAATTATACATGTGAAGTCATGAAAATCATTTCTACTATTAGTCATGTTGCAAAAAAAAAAAAAGGTCAGCTAAATAAAGAAAGTGAAAAGGGTAGGTTTCAATCAGCATTCAGTATTCATCAGTTCTCTCTCTGGAGATGGATAGTATTTTTCAACATAAGTTCCTTGAAATTGCCTTGGATCACTGTACTGATTAAAGTAGCTAAGTTTTTCACAACTGGTCATTGTTACAGTATTGTTTTTACTCTGTACAATGCTCTTCTGGTTCTGTTCATTTCACTTTGCATCACTTCATATAAGTCTTCCCAGGTTTTTTTCTGAAACCATCTTGCTTGTCATTTCTTATCGCACAATAGTGTTCCAGAAAAATCACATACCACTATTTGCTCAGCCATTCCCCAGTTGATGGGCATCCCCTCAATTTGCATTTCTTAATGGAATTTTCAACAGATGGTTCCAATTTCCTTGCCCTCTCTTTGCCTCTCTTTGCCTCTCTCTTTTCTCTTGGTTTGAACAATGTATTTTAGAAAATCGAGTGATAGACTTGAAATTAGAAGGTCTTTGGATAAAGTATCACCTTTGATAAAACTGTGTGATCATGGGCATGTCCCTGTGTCTGATTGAGCCTGTTTTCTCATCTATAAAATAAAGACAGAAAAAGTCAATGGCCCTGCCTTCCTTGCTCTTCCTTAAACAAGACACTATATATTTGAATTCTAGGAATTTTCTTTTTTTATCTTTATTAATTTTTTGTTTACTTTTAGTTTACAAGAACCAGTTCCACAATCCCTTGAGTTACAGATTTTCTCTCCCTTCCTCTCCTCTCTCCCCCCCTCCCATGGCAGCATGTAATCAAATATAGGATCTGCAAATACTTTCACATTGGACATTAGTCAGGTTATAAAGAAGGACTGTAAGGGATGGAATGAACAATGAGAAAGAGGAAACAAAACCAAACAAGAAAAAGAAAGAAGGCAGGTAGTTTGCATCAATCAGTATTCAAATACTGTTCTTTCTAGTTCTTTCTCTGAATGTAGACATCTCTCTCCATCATGAGTTTTTTGGAATTGTCTTATAACCCTGCATTTCTGAGAAGAGTCCAATCTAGCAAAGTTGGTCGTCACACATATGTTGTGTTTGTAATTGTATCCACATTTCTCCTGGTTCTGCTCTTCACACTCAGAATCAGTTTGTATAAGCCTCTCCAGGTAAATATGAATTCCATCTGCTCTTTATTTCTTATAGCACAATAGTATTCCATTATATTCATATATCACAACTTTTTTAGCCATTCCCCAATTATCCCCTTAATTTCCAATTCTTTGCCACCACAAAAAGAGCTGCAATAGATATTTTTGTACATATGGGTCTTCCTCCCACTTCTATGATCTCTTTAGAACACAACACTAGACGTGTTATTGCTGGGTCAAAAGGTATGAAATCATTTATAGCCCTTTGGACATAGTTCCAGATTGCTCTCCAGAATGGTTGAATTAGTTCACAACTCCACCAACAATGCATTAGAGTACCAATTCGTCCACATCCGCTCCGGCATTTGTAATTTTCCTGTCTTGTCATATTTGCCAATATTACCAGTGAGATATGGTACCTCAGAGTAGTTTTGATTTGCATTTCTCTAATCAGTAGTGAGTTAGAGCATTTCTTCATATGATTATAGATATCTTTAATTTCTTCCCCTGAAAACTGCCTGTTAACATCCTTTGACCATTTATCAATTGGGGAATGACTTGTATTCTTATAGATTTGACTCAATTCTCTGTATATGTTAGAAATGAGGCCTTTATTAAAGACATTGGTTGTAAAAAAAAAAATTTTCCCAATTTCCCACTTCCCTCTTAATCTTGGTTACACTGGCTTTGTTTATACAGAAACTTTTCAATTTAATGTAATCAAAATTATCCATTTTGCATTTTATAATGCTCTCTAATTCTTGTTTGGTCATTGTCTTCCCCTCTCCATAAATCTGATAGGTAAACTATTCCTTACTTTCCCAGATTACTTATAGCATCAGCCTTTATACCTAGATCATGTGCCCATTTAGACTTGATTTTGGTAAATAGTGTTAGATAATGGTCTATGCCCAGTTTCTACCATACTATATTCCAGTTTTCCCAGCAGTTTTTGTCAAATAGTGAGTTCTTATCCTAAAAACTTGGTTCTTGGGGTTTATCAAATAGTAAATTACTATAGTCATTGACTGCTGAGTCTCATGTACCCAATCTCTTCCATTGATCCACTACTCTATTCCTCAGCCAGTACACCAAGTAGTTTTGATGGTGCTGCTCATAATACAGAATAAAATCTGGTACGGCTAGGCTACCTTCCCCTAGTATTTCTTTTTATTAATTACCTTGATATTCTGTACCTTTTGTTCTTCCAAATGAATTTTGTTACTATTTTTTCTAGCTATGTAAGTAATTTTTGGTAGATTTATTGGTATGGCACTAAATATGTAGTTTAATTTAGGTAAAATTGTCATTTTTATTATATTAGGTCGACCCAGCCATGAGCAATTGATGTTTTCACAATTTGTTAGATCTGATTTTATTTGTATGAAAATACAAATAAATACAAATCTGATTTTATTTGTTTTTCAGTTGTGTTTATGTGGGTCCTGGGTTTCTTTTGGCAGATAGATTCCCAAATACTTTATAATGTCTACAGTGACTTTAAATGGGATTTCTCTATCTCTTGCTGTTGGATTTTGTTAGAAATATATAGGAATGTCGAGTATTTATGTGGGTTTGTTTTATATCCTATTATTTCTTCTCTACTTGCTACTGCTAACATTTCTAGTACCAGATTGAATAAGAGGTGATAGTGGACATCCTTGTTTCACCTCTGACCTTATTGGAAATGTGTCTAGCTTATTCCCATTATATATAATACTTGCTGATGGCTTTAAATAGACACTGCCTATTACTTTAAGGAAGAGTCCATCTATTCCTATACTTTCTGGCGTTTTTAATATGAATGGATGATGTATTTTGTCAAAAGCCTTTTCTGCATCTATTGAGATAATTATGTGGTTTCTGCTAGTTTTATTGTTGATGTGATCAATTATACTGATCGTTTTCCTAATATTAAACCATCCTTGAATTCCTGGAATAAATCCTACCTGATCAAAATGTATTATTCTTGTGGTAAGTTGATTCAAGGAATTTTCACTGGCCATCCCCCATAAATGGGATGACCTACCTCCTTATCTCTGCCCTCTGACTCCTCTGGCTTACTTCAAGTTCCATCGAAAATCCCACTTTCTACAGGAAGCCTTTTGCCAATCCATCTTGATTCTAGTGCTTTCTCTCTGTTGATTATTTCCAATGTATCCTGTATATTACTTGTTTGTACATAACTGTGTGCATGTTTTCATCCTTCATTAGTCTGTGAGTTCCTCGAGCAAGAGTCCTATCTGTTGTCTATTTTTTGTATCCCCTAGAACTTAGAACAGTTCCTGTTATATGGCAGGGCTTAATAAATGCTTATTGACTATGCTAAATGTCCTCTGAAGCCCATTCAAACTTTAAATCTATGATCCAATCATTCTTAAATGTGTATCTGATAACTTTTTTAAAGGAGTGGAAAAAATCTAAACAAAATAAAGCAATGTTCTTCATATACTTGCCCATCACAATAGTTAACAGGACAAATCCATGAATTGGATTCAAATTTGTGATTTGATGCTTTCTGTGATAGATGGCATATACTTGCCTCAACTGAAAATAGACCTTAAAAAAAAGCAAAGTGACATCCATGTCTACATTACTATAAAATTTACTGCTGTGCTCCCTGAAATAATAGGTTGTTTTAGTGCAAAGCTAACAGTAATGATTTGCATGTACAAAAACACAATAATATCAAAGTCGAGTTGCAGTATGAAGTGAGAAAAGAGACTACTGGGGTTTGAGAGTAATGATCATTTTCTTTTATAAGTCTCATGAGTATCTATCCAGTAAGAACCCATGCTGATCTCCTGTAGCGGCTCACCCTGTACAAGTGGTTATAAACTGCACATAAAGCGGAAGCCAATTTTATTGCTTTTTTTTTTTTTTAGCACAAAGATTAACTCATGAGAGACCCATTTTCTTGCAGGTCCCAAAGGGGTGGCAGTCATGCAGTGTTGTTTAAACAAACTCATTACTGTACAAGCAATCCTATGGAAACCTTCCATTGAACACAATAGATTAAATATAAACATATGTCTTTAAACAAACACTCTAGATGAAAGAAGAACTAAAGCTCCAAGGAAGCAATGTAATTTTGTTTGGGTTTCTAAAAAAATTATTTTAAAGTAACTATGGATACAGAACATGGGCACTCAAGGTGTTTTACAATTATAACAATAGACACTAGATTTCCCATGACCATAATTTGTCTCTGGTGGATAGGGATAGTTATGGTCATGGGGGAATCTAGTGATTTTAAAGGCTAGACAGAGGAGAAGAAAATGAGGAAAAGACATAAACTAGTCTTGTTGGTATTGTCGGACTGGAGAGGAGAAAAAGAAGAAAGAATAGAAGGGAGGAACACAGTAAGAGAGATCCTAGGACCATGGATACAGACCTAAAAGGGCCCCAAAAGGCTCCAATTTCACTAAAGTAGTGTCATATTCTGAGAAAAAGTTTGAAGTGAGGAAGAGAAGGAGAAAGAGGTTGAAGAAAGAATGGGAAAAGGGAAGTGGTCATGGAGGGAAGAGAGAAGAAAGAACAAAAATTAAGTGTATACCAACAATGTCACACAAACAACGGTCTTAGTGACAATTAAGTTTGGGTCTTCACAGATGATGACAGAATGGCCAGAGGTGCAATAGGGTAGGATCATGGATCATGTCCTACCCGGTAGCTTGGAGGAAGGGATGGTTCAGGGGCATCAGTTCTTGCTGAGATATTGTCCATGATGGTTGAGTCATGATAATGACTTAGGGAAGTGGCTACAACAAGACAGATAAAGGAAGTGAAAGTTAGATATTTGGGCAAATCCACAACAAGAGGAAATGGGAGAAAGGATAATACAGGTCCTGCTCATGGAACAAGGGTAAGAGCTATGCACAAGGTAATTGTGAAGAGGAACGAAGCTCAACATCTTGTACTTCTGACACTCTGTGTTTTTGGCAAGACCTGGACAGGACAATTCAGAAATCCATGATAACTTCAGTTTTCAGCCAGGACAATTAATCAGTCTTTCTACTTTGAAGGTCTTTGAGCTTGGATCAGTAATATTAATCAAACAGCCATGAGGCAAGACTACTGTATAGTCTAAAAGTTAACAGATTTAGAGCCAAGATCAAGTGTGTCATGAGGCTCAAATGAGATAATGACTATGAAGCACTTTGTAAATCTTTAAGTGTTATAGTCTGATGATGACTTCATTCCTTCATTCCTAATATACCCCTGCTAAACGGAGGTAATTTTTAAAGACCCATATAGGTATTACCATTACTAGTAAATATTTAACAATTAGGCAGAGGCATGAGAGGAGTGGGTATGTATACACACGTTTAAATTTTATCTATATTACTAACAAGTCTAAACAATCAACAGAATCATAAACCAAGCCTTGATTTGTAATGCTTGCTGATTTCTGATCTATAAATACTCATATTAAAAATTTAACTATGAGGAGCAGCTAGGTGGTGCAGTGAATAGAGCACTGGCCCTGGAGTCAGGAGGACCTTAGTTCAAATCTGACCTCAGACACTTAAACACAAAAACTAGCCATGTGACCTTGGGCAAGTCATTTAACCCCAATTGCCCAGCCTTTCCCCCTCCAAAAATTTAACTATGGACCCTCAGCAGGCCTGTTAAAACTGACTTCATTACAGCCTTGGCTAGAATGAACCCTAGAGGTCATCTAGTCCAGGGCTTTGTAAACTTTTTCCACTCACACCTTTAGTGCTTCTTAAATTGTAGAAGTACTAAATCATTTTGTAGCTGTCACCCACTAAATTACAAGTTTCTTGGAGATAGAAGCTATGTAGTTCATCATTCTACACCCTACATTGTGTAACACAAACATAGTGCATCAACACATCAGGGACCTGTGCTCTCATTATTGTGGAGAATCTTGGTGTGAAAACTCCATCCATAGTTGCAGGTCACCACCCATTTATAGAGTCTCAGAGTAAGTGTTGCTCAAGGCTTGGATTTGATGAAATAGTGTGAGAGGTGAAATCTGATGGGTTCACACACTGTGAGTTGGTAGGAGTTATAGAGCTTATCTAGTGCAAAACTGATTTTTACAGATGAGGAAAATTAAACCAGGAGATGTTAAGTGGGGTCATAGAGGTCACAAATGATAGAGCTAGTATTCAAGCCCAGGCCTGTTTAAACAAACCAAAATGAAAAGAAAAAAAAAAGACAAGGGGGGAGGGCAATCAGAGAGCAATTCTTAGAATTGATTTGCTTCAGTCAAAACAAAAACAAAATGACAACCCCAACATCACCAGTACCATTAGTAGGAAGACATTGTTATGATGAGTGGAAAGTACACTAGATTGAATAAGAAGAATCTGGTTGTTGTCCCAGGTCTGCTATTAACTTCCTAAAAAGTAACAATTAGCTTCTGTGACCCACAGTCTGAATTAAGCAACAAAGACATATTAAAAACCTACAATATTCTGGACTAGGAACTGGGATTTAAAATCAAAAATAAATCTGCTCCTGTCTTTTAAGAATTCACATGAGGGTGAAGAAAAAGGGGGAAAATGATATAATATAAAAGGATGTAGTAGATGATTTCTTAAGGCCCTGTCTACTGTTAAATGTCTATGTTTCTCTTGAATAATAACAGATTCCACTTTCAGAGCCTTGAACTTAATGAGTAGAGATAACCTACATAATGCAGTGGTTAGAGTACCAAGCCTAGAGTCAGGAAGATCAGAATTCAAATCTTGCCCCAGACACTTACAGGTTTCTTCATATGTAAATGGAGATAATAATAGCACCTACCTCCCAGGATAGTTGTTGTCTTCATCTCAGTTTTGTCTGACTCTTTGTGACCCCATTTGGAATCTTCCTGGCAGAGGTACTAGAGTTGTTTGCATTTTCCTTTTCCAGCTCATTTTACAAATGAAGAAACTGAGGCAAATTGTGCCCAGGATAATAGAACACTAGTTCTAACACTAGTTCTAGAGTGTCTGAGGTCAAATTTGAACTCCAGAAAATGTCTTCCTGACTCCAGGCCTGGCATTTTATCTTGTTCACTATACATCTAGCAGCCCACTGCCCCAATATTGTACTGTGGATCAAATAAGAAAATACTTTTAAAAAATTATATAATTATTTTTAGTTTTCAACATTTGCTTTTATAAGATTTGAAATTCTAAATTTTCCCCCTCCTTCCACTCACTCCCTCTCCAAGATAGCATGCAATCTGATAGACATACATATATGGTCATATTAAACATATTTCTGCATTAGTCATGTGGAGAAAGAAGAATCAGGAAAAAAAGGGGGAAAAAGAAAGAGAAAATAGTGTGTTTCAATCTGCATTCAGATTGAATAGTTCTTTCTCTGGATATAGATAGCATTTTCTTTCATGAGTCTTTTGGAATTGTCTTAGATCATTGCATTGCTCAGAAGAGCTAAGTCTAATAAATCATAAAATGTTGCTGCTACTGTGTACAATATTCCCCTGGATCTGCTCACTTCACTCACTCAATATCAATCATTGCAAGTCTTTACAGTTTTTTTTTTTTTTCTGAAGACTACCTGGTCACCATTTCTATAGTCTTCCATTACATTCATATACCAAAACTTGTTCAGCCACTCCCCAAGTGATGGGCATCCCCTCAATTTCTAATTTTTGCCACCACAAAAAGAATTGCTATAAATATTTTTGTACATGTGGGTTCCTTTCTCTTTTTTATGATCTCTTTGGGATATCGACCTAGTAGTAGTATCACTGGATTAAAGATTATGCAAAGTTTTTAAACCTTTGGACATAGTTCCAAATTTTTCGCCAGAACGGTTGGAACTTATCAAAGTTGGACTATTTACATTCCTACATGGAAAAACAATAACTATGTTTGGTGAAACCTCTCTCATTATGAAAATAATTGAAGAAGGGTACATGGCATAGGTTCACAGGTATACATGGATAGAGGGCACAGGTTGAATTTGATGGGAAGGGATGATTCTTTTTTTTTTTTTTGGAGGGCAATTGGGGTGGGTGACTTGCCTGGGATCACGAAGCTGGGTTTTTGTTTGTGTGTTGGATGTCTGGGGCCGGATCTGAGCTCGGGTCCTTCTGACTCCAGGCCCAGCGCTCTGCTCACTGCACCACCTAGCCGCCCCAAGGAAGGCATGATTTTATTTTTTTTTTAATGCTTTATTAAATTCTGTTTTACAACATTCATTTCTGCCAGATTTTGAGTTACAATCATTTTCCCCTCGTTATTCCCCTACCCAACCTCCCAGAATAGCAGTCCCACAAGATATCGCTTCCTCCAATCTGCTCTCTCCCATACCTCCTCCCATACCCCCTTCGACTTTTCCATTAGAGGAAGGTGAATCTTTGTGTCCCAATGCCTGCACATCTTATCTCCCAATTGTAAGCAAAAGAGTATTAATAATAGTATTTACATATATTTGAAACATTTAATCTTAAGATCTCGAATTTCAGATCCATTTCCTTCCTCCCCTGTCACCCATTCCCTCTGGGGAGATAAGTAATTCAGTATATGTTGTACATGTCTAGCTATGCAAAACATTATCATAGTAGATATATTGTACAAGGCTGCTTATAATTCCCTCCCACTCATCCCACCCCCCACCTGGTCCATTCCCTACATGATCCTGTCCCTCTTCTATAGTGGGTACTTCTAACCTCCCCTCTCCCCAAGGATGCCCCCCCCCCCGCCATCAATCATCCCTCTTCTCATCCCCCTTCTGCCTATTCTGCTGCAGGTTGAGATATCCCATTTAGTATGTATGTCATTCTCTCCCTGAACCAAATTCAATGAGAATGTGGATTTGCCTTTTTTTTCCCCTTCCTATTCTCCCCCTCCCTTGCAACCACTTCCCCTTGCTTCTTCTACATGAGATAGTTTACCCTACCCTGCCTTTCCCCATCTCCTCTTGCCACTTTCCTCTCTCACCTCATAATTTCATCCCTTGAGTATTCTCCCTTCCCAACAAATTCAACCTATGCCCTCTATACATATACACACACATTCACATATATATTCATATGACCACACACCCTTCTTCCATTATTTTCATAGTGAGAAAGATATCATCACTCACAGTTATTGCTTTTCCATATAGGAATGTAAATAGTTCAACTTTGATAAGTTCCTTTTGATTTCTTTTCCCTGATTGCCTTCTCAGGCATCTCTTGCTTCTTGTGTCTGGATGTCAAATTTTCTATTCAATTCTGTTTTTTTCCTCAAGAATGCTTGAAAGTCCTGTATTCCACTGAATGACCATATTTTCCCCTGAAACAAAATACTCAGTTTTGCAGGGTAGGTGACCCTTGGGTTCAGTCCCAGCTCTTTTGCCCTCTGGAATATCATATTTCATGCCCTTTGATCCCTCAGTGTAGAAGCTGCCAGGTCCTGGGCTATTCTGATTGTGTTTCCACACTATTGAAATTGTTTTTTCCTGGCTGCTTGTAGTATTTTCTCCTTGATCTGGGGATTCTGGAACCTGGCTATGATATTCCTGGGAGTTTTCTTTTTGGGATCTTTTTCAGGAGGTGATCTGTGGATTCTTTCAACCTCTATTTTGCCCTCTGGGTCTAAAACATCAGGGCAGTTTTCCTTGAGAATTTCTTGAAGGGTGAATTCTAGGTTCTTTCTTTGATCATGGCTTTCAGGTAGTCCAATAATTTTTAAATTGTCTCTCCTGGATCTATTTTCCAGGTCAGTGGTTTTTCCCATGAGATATTTCACATTGCCTTCTAATCTTTCGTTGTTTGGATCTGCTTAACAGCATCTTGATTTCTCATAAAGTCATTAGCTTCCATTTGCTCCAGTCTAACTCTGAAGGAATGAATCTCCTCAGTGAACTTTTGAGATGCTTTTTCCATCTGGCAAATTCGACTTTTTAAGGCATTCTTCTCCTCATTGCCCTTTTGGGCCTCCTTTGCCATTTTAGTCAGTCTATTTTTTAAGGTGTTGTTTTCCTCAGTCACGCTGTTGACCCTCATTTCATACTTTTCCTGCATCCTTCTCATTTCTCTTTCCAATTTTTCCTCCACTTCTCTTATTTGATTTTTAAAGTCCTTCTTAAGGCCCTCTATGGCCTGCAACCCGCTCATGTTTTCCCCTGGGGCTTTTGGAACAGGACTTCTGACCTCACAGTCCTTTTCCCGCTCTATGCCCTCAAAATAGGAGTCTAGGGTTGCATTTTTCTGTTTCCTTTGCCTTGGCATGTTGCCACTTAATTACTTGACTTTTGGGCTTGTTGCCACACTATGGCTTTAAGGCCAGATAGAGCAATTTTTGTCCCGAACGTGTGGGGGGCAACTTCCATTTCTAGCAAGCTGTAAACCCACCCATGACTTCCACCCTAGATCACAATCCAGATCCATGGAGGTTAAAGCAAGAGCGATTACCCCCCCAAGACTGATCGCTGGATCTCCCTACAAGCAATTGCAGGCTGGGAGCCAGACCTGCGTCTGAAAACTACAAAATGGTGTGTCTCCTCAGTGGCTTCTAGCCCCCAGGGGAGGGAGCCGACGCATTCCCCCAAATACAAGACCCAAAGTCTATAGGACACTAACCTCTTACTTTGTCCTAGGCATGTCTATGTTGATAATTCTGGAGTCGCCATGGCTGCTGGTGTTCTGGGGTTCCTCCAGCCAGCTGCTGGCCCTGCCACCGTGGGGCTAAAACCTTGGCTCACGCAGACCTGGGTTCCCCTCGGCTCCGCTTCCTGTGCTCTGTGCGTTGTGGGCTGCCGGCTCCCAGACCGCTGCGCTGGTCCTTCCTGCAGGGCTGCTGGGGTGTCCCCAGCGGGAGGTTAGCTTCTCTGTGTCGTTCTGTGGGTGCTGGGGCTCCAGAAGTTGTTCAGAGTGCCCTTTTACATCGTTTGGGGGGAATGTGGGGGCAGAGTGGCTTGGATAAGCTGTTTCTACTCCGCCATCTTGGCTCCGCCCCCCAGAAGGCATGATTCTTAAGGGGTGAAGTCAAGTGGTGAGAGAGGAAAGTGGCAAGAGGAGATGGAGAGAGACAGGGAAGGGTAAACTATCTCATGTAGAAGAGGCAAGGGGAAGTAGTTGAAGGGGAGGGGAAGAACAGGAAGGCAAAAAGGCAAAAGTATATTCTCATTGAAGTTGGCTCAAGGAGAGAAACACATACATACTAAATGGCATATCTTACCCTCACTCACTCTCCTGAGTAGGTGAAAGGAGGAGGAGAGGGGGGATGATGGAGGGGAGGGCATTCTGGGGGGAGGGGAGATTGGAAGTACCCACTATCAAAGAGGGACAAGATCAAAGTAGGGAATGGACCAGGTGGGAGGTGAGATGGGTGGGAGGGAAATATAAGCAGTCTTTTACAATATATCTACTATGGTAATGTTTTGCATAGTTATACATGTACAACACATACTGAATTGCTTATCTTCTCAGAGGGAGTGGGTGACAAGGGAGGAAGGGAAAGGATCTGAAAACTGAAGTTTTAAAATTAAATGTTTCATAAGATGTCCAAGCATTGGGGCCCAGAGATTCACCTTGCCCTAATGGCAAAGTCGAAGGGGGTATGGGAGAAGATATGGGAGAGAGCAGATTGGATGAGGGGATATCTAGTGGGACTGCTATTCTGGGGTGGTGGGTAGGGAAAAAATGGGGGAAAAATGTAACTCATAATCTGGTGGAAATGAATGATGTAAACCAGAAGTTAATAAAGCATTTGTTTAATTAAAAAAAAAAGAACTGATCATGCCATATTAATCCCATTTCCTTTTTTTGACAGGTTTATTAACCTAGTATATAAATGGAATGTTACAGACATGGTTTACCTAGATTTTAACAAATTTTTATAAAGTATCATATACTATATTTTTTCTTTTTAAAAAATGTTTTAACTGATTTTTTTGTTTTTGCATCATTAGTTTTCATCAGCATCCCTTCTTGTCTCTCTTGTTTCTCCCTCCTAGAGAGCCATCCCATTAACAAATAGTATTTTTTCAAGAAAAAAAGTTAGCACAACTTATCAATACATTGAAAAAGTTCAAAAACATGTGCAAAGTACAGCACTTATGGACCTCCCATGTCCACCAAAGTGAGTTGGGAGAGTCCTCTCCTACATCTTCTTTCAAGTCATGTTTGATCTTTATACTTTTGCAACATTGATTTTTGTTTATTTTTATTTACTTCATTATAAGATATTATAATTTATTTGATATATTTATTCATAATTGTTTTATCTTATTTTGTGTGGTGGTTATTTCTGTTTACTTTGTTGTACTTTTAAAGCACAGAGCATGTTGCCTGGTACATAATGAACACTTAATAATTATATGTGTATACATATATATATATATTTATATATATATACATATATATATATATATACACATATATATTCTTTCCTTCTTAGAGGGAAGTTAGGAAAAGATAGAGCATTAACCTTGGAGGATTGAAGAAATGATGCTTCTGCAGGAGGGACTAGATTAAGTATGAAGAGGTTCATATTCCATTACATAAAGGTATAGAGGTTAATTTGATATATACATGGAAGAAGAATATTCCTGTAATTGGTGTTGATTTAACCTGAGAAATGGTTTCTATATCAGGGCATGTTGCCTGGAATGATGGGATTCATAGTATTGAAGTACTTTCATTTGAGGTTTTCAAGATAAAGGTACATAAGGTGAGAATTATTCTGTTCATGCTTAGGTGCGGTTCTGCCTAAAAGTAAAACCAAAAATAAGAATTTGGAGGGTTGGTTGGAGGGAAAATCTTGAGGAAGTATCTCTGCTTTTGGACCCAAGGTCACATGGTAGAAATGGTGGGGGAAAATCCTAGAAAAATGTTGTATGAAGGCTGAGGGGTAGAGAAAGTAGGTCTAGGAGAGTGATAATACATGCTGGGGGAGTGAGAAGGGCAGACTAGATTGCCCAAGATGCAAGAAGAAATTGGGAGTCCACATTTGGGAACAACATGGGTAATTTTTTGTGGGAGTTTCAAAATCAATTCACTTTCAATATAAAACAGGTAGTAGATAGTGCAACCCCTACACACTCACACACACACACACACACACACACACACACACACACACACACACACTTGAGTTTAGTTCTAGCAGGGGAAAGGAATGGGATACAGAGGAGACAGAGGTAGGGAGGGTTATGTCAATGTCAATCAGAGGTGTATGGAGGTGAGAAGAGGTTAGCAACTGGACAATTAGGCAGTTCAGGCAAAGGAAGATGGATAATTGAATTATCAATAAGGGAATTTCAGAGACACTTAGAGGTGGTAAGAAAAGTCTCTTCGCTGAAGGATTTACAATCCACCTTTGGTTTAAGCAATGAGCATTCTGCCTAGTTGCATTTATGTATAGACCTGATTACATTTCTCACCCCACTCCCCCATGTCCAACTCTTCAACTGTCATGATTTTGAAACAAAGGTTATGAGAGCAGAAGGATCTTTTGGTCTATATAAGCATTCCCTATATATGTATAATTAATTTTTAAGTAAGATCAGTTATGATTTTTAGTGGGGCAATACAAATGGCTGAGAACTAAAAATATTAGTTAGTCCAATACCACTTCATATGAACAGACTACGGCTATCATGATATAGACCTGGAAACTTGACTGAATTTCTGAAATGATGCATAGACATTTTCCATAATGATGCTAAACATCAAAACATTAAAATACATACCTATATAATATCTAAAAGGGGACACTAAATGCATAATTCAGTGAAGAAAATTGGGAGAAAATGTCATTGTTCTCAATTATGTCTTCATTAGTTTATCTTTACTCAATTACTGGTTTTTAAGTTTCTTGGAAACAGGAACAAATTAATTATATAATGTAGGATATTCTGGATGCTTAATAAAGAACATCCACTCATTCAACAAGTATTTATTGTTAACTGAGCATATACCTAACTTTTAAAATGTGTGTATGTGTATATATGATATATATATATATATATATATATATATATATATATATATATATATATATATCTACATTTACCCCATATCTTTCTAACCCTTTGAGAAAATCATCTCTTATTTAAAAAAAAATAAGTAGAATAAACAAAAGAGGAAGAGGGGAAAAATCTTCAAAATCATCCAACATGTCAAAAAAGTGATATTATATATGCAGTGTTTGTTAGAGGTGGACCCCTCTCTCCCAACACTACATGAATGTACCAAAAATTGTATAACCATTCCTCAATCTACTGACATTTACTTTAAGACATGATTAAACTTACATCTCACCTCAAAGGTAAGAAAATTGCTATTAAAACAAATAAACATTCTTGGTAACCATGAAGAACTCACCTCCCAGACAGAAAATATGGCAAAAGACAGTTTTCATAGATTTCTAGGACAGTTGTTCATATAGGCCATCAAGAAGAATGACAGAAGAATGAGGATTTCACTTCCACTCTACATGAAGAGAACAGAAAATTTTGAATGAAACTAGAGAGATTGTATATGACCTGTACCAAGTAATTATTGGCACAAGTTGGTATCCTATCTAAAGGAATAGGTGAAAGGGCTCAAGTTATGCTTTTCAATTCTCCGGGTTATCCAGTAGAATAAAATTGCCCTTTAAGAGAAAGAAAGAAATGCCGAAACATAAAAAGGAGGCGATCTTAGAGGGAAAAAGAGAAACTTGACACTACTCGGGTGCTTGGAAGATAGAAAAAATGTGAAATACACAAGGAAGGGAATAAAAAGAATCACTAAACAGGTTCTTATATAATAGGTAGAGGTGGTACTTTAACTGCCACCAGGAAAAATCAGTTATGGACCAAGCATGGCAGCAGAAAACATGTGTTTTTTCTCTCAAAAACAAGCCCAGGAAGTGAAGTTCTCATCAGTTAACAGGTAGGGACAAATGCCTTATCACTGGAATTTATTACCTACTAAACCCATTAGTCTCTGTGTCAAAGAACTTTGAGAAAACAACACTCTCTTACTACGCAAACAACCAAATAGATGAATACTAATAGCTAGCATCAACTCCTCTTATGAATAAATGAATCAATATGGGAATGAATGAATTATAAAAGGATGTATTAATCCTTACTATGTGCTAAGCACTAGGATCCAGATACAAAAGAATTTCCTGCCCTCTAGGGGCTTACATTTTGGTATCAGAAACAGTATATTTAGGAGAGTGTTGGTAGAGGAGATTTATTTTTACTTTGATAGTTATGAAAATGGTGATTAGAGTCACAGGTGAGTAGATTCATTCACCCCTTACAGGAATAATGGCAGAATTAATTTGATAATGGTTCATGATTCCAGAATTGGGGAAGAGGGAAAAGATGAACATGTAGTATTGACAGTGTATAAGACACTGTGTATAAGACATGAATGGAGAAGAAACATGATAGGTAGGGTCTTCAATTCTACCCTTTTTCTTGGAATGAGTCTGGATGCCTACTTACCCCAGGACTGACTTTCACAGGTGAATGAAATATCATTCCTACCATGCCTATAACCAATGTAAGAAAACATTACCATGTTATCTCTCTGTTACCACTGAATGTTCAGATAAGTGTATGCTATTATTAACACCCAGGCACTGTCCCAGCACCCATTTTTCCTTTGTTTTCACTAACCCTAGTAGAGTCTTAGCTATTCTCTGGAACTAGGTTAAGAGACCTCCTCACCCCAGGACCCACTGGTCCTTTATATATGAAGCAGTGGTTCCTCTGCTTAGTTTATTGAATTACATAAAAAATAACTCTTGGTGCTTATTAATTAATAGGACCCAGATAGAAGGTTCTTGCCACAAAGACCTGGCTTCTCTGGACTTCCAAGAACAGAGCCAAGATAGTGGAGAAAAGGAAGCACTCAGACAAGTTTTCCCGAAATATCCCCACCAACAACTTAAAATAATGCCTCAAATCAAATTCTGAAGGGGCAGAGACAACAAAAGGTCAGAGAGAGACATTCTTCCAGCCTCGGACAACTTGGGAGGTCAAAAAGGAGATATATGACATGACAATGGAGATTGACCAAGAGCTAAAGTGGATGTAACAGGAATGGTGGAACTAGGTGGTGGTAACAGAAGCATTAGTGACTTCAGGACCTCTCAAGCCAGACATAGTAAAAGGATCTAGCAAGTGGTGAGAAGAGATTATAGGAGGCCCTCTTTGCTAGCTCTGGTAATAGAACCAAGTGCTGTTTGGCAAATCCACTGCCTATACCCACTTCTGGGTTACAGTTCAAGGATGGAGAGTAGTATTTTTAGTCAAGGGGGAGCAATGACATTGAGAAAGATGTCTCTGTAAATCACAAGGGATTAGTGACCTTGAGGAATAGTATCCATTCTGGTTCCAAGGAGCAGGGGTCCTAAGGAGGAATATTGATTGAAATGCCAAGGGATCAAGGGCCATTCCTGGTTAAGGGTTAAAGCACAAACTGAAACATTTTTTCACTTTCTTTTTCTTCCATTCTTTCTTTTTTCCCCCTTTTCTTCTTTATTTCATTCATTTTTTTGAGTCTTCTTGTACAAAATGACAAATATGAATTGTTTGACATGATTGTATATGTATAACCTTTATCAATTTGCTTTCTGTTTCAGAGAAAGAAGAGGAAACAGAAAAGAAAGTTTAAAATTGTTTTAATATTTATTTGGAGGAAAATATAAAATAGTAAATACTAAAAATAAGACAAACTTGAAGAAAAATGATATCAGATTCCTTTTACAATTATGGCTAGAGAGAGAATTTGTAATGACACAAGGGATAGAAACAAGCATGAAAGATAAAGCAAATAATGTTGACTACATAACATTATTAAAAAGTGTCATATGATTTGATAGAATATTGTTGTACTATAAAAATGATGAGCATGATGGTTTCAGGAAAACAAAATTTGAGAAGTCAGTCTTATATGAACTGATACAGGGTAAAGTAGGCATAATGAGGAGACACCATGAACAGTACCAGCAATATTATGATTAGCTACTCTGATCAAGACAATGATCTGAGACAATTTCAAATTACTCATGATGAAAAATACTATATACCTCCAAAGAAAAAAATGGATAAACTCTGAGATCAGATTGAAGCAAATGTTTTCTACTTTTTTCTAATTTGTGTGTTTTCTTTTACAACATAGTTAATACAGAAATACCTTTTGAATGACTTCAAGCATAACTGATACCATATTGCTTGCATTCTCAAGGAATGAAGGAGTGGTGAGTGGGAGGGATAGAACTTGAAACTCAAAATTTTTAAAAATTAATATAAAAATTAATGTAATTATAATTTAATATAAATATAATTAAATATTTGATGAAACAAATAAAAAGAATTAATGACTTAGCCTTCAGACAACAAGACTGACCAGAACCTAGTGATTAATAGACATGCAAGTTGTCCTCCACATATATATGTAGAGGATATATGTCATTATATATATATGACATATATATGTCATTCTTTGCTATGTCAGAATGAGTAAAAGGGGCTGGAAGAACTGTGTCAGTTGTTCTTTCTTTTCTTTTTTTATTATTTTTTATTTTTTAATTAAGTTTTATGTTTGTTTTTAGTTTACATCATTCATTTCCACAAGATTATGAGTTACAAATTTTCTCCCCATCTTTCCCCTACACACCACCCCAAAAAAAGTGATCCCACTGTATGCCCCCTCCCCCAATCTGCTCTCTCCTGTATTCTCCCCCATCCCCACTCTGACTTTCCAGTAGGGCAAGATGGGATCTGTGTACCCCAGTGCCTATATAGCTTATTTCCCAGTTGCATGTAAAAAATTATATATATTTAAACATTTGCTTTAAAAACTTTGAATTCCAGATTCATTCCCTTCCTCCCTCATCACCCACCCTTACTGGGAAGACAGGTAACTCAATATAGGTTTTACACATATTGCTACACAAAACATTTCCATAGGGGATATATTGTGAAAGACTAACTATATTTCCCTCCATCCTATCTTGCCTCCCACTTGTTCTATTCTCTACTTTGGACCTGTCCCTTTTCAAAAGTGTGTGCTTCTGATCTCCCTCCCCCCAGACTGCCTTCCCCTCCATCATCTCCCCTCTCATTCCCTTCCCCCCTACTGTCCTGTAGGGTGAGATACACTATTTAGTGTGTATGCCATTCCCTCCCTAAACCAAATTCAATGAGAGTAAGCTTATCCCATTCCCTTTTGCCTTCCTGTTCTTCCTCTCCATTGTAACAATTTGCCCTTACCTCTTTTATATGAGATAATTTACTCCATTCTGTCTCTTTCCATCTCCTCTCATTATAATCCTCTCTCACCTCTCAATTTCACCTTTCAAGTATCATTCCTTCCTATTCAATAGGTTCTTTTCCCTCTGTCTAGGTATACCTGTACGTACATATACACATACTCACATATATATTCATACGCCCATATACCCTCCTACATATATATATATATATGTGTGTGTGTGTGTGTGTGTGTGTGTGTATAAATATATATATATGTAAACACATTTGTATTCCCTTCAACTATTCTCATACTAAGAAAAGTTTCATAAGATATAATTATCATTTTTCAATGTAGGAATATGAATAGTTCAACTTTGATAAGTTCCTTATGATTTCTTTTCCCTTTTCACCTTCTCATGCTTTTCTTGCTTCTTGTATCTGAATGTCAAATTTTCTATTCAACTCTGGTTTTTTCATCAAGAATGGTTGAAAGTCCTCTATTTCATTAAATAGCCATATTTTCCCCTGAAACATGATACTCAGTTTAGCTGGGTAGGTGATTATTGATTTTAATCCCAGCTCCTTTCACCTCCAGAATGTCATATTCCAAGCCCTTTGATTCCTCAGTGTAGAAGCTGCCAGATCCTGTGTTATCCTGATTGTGTTTCCACAATATTCAAATTGTTTCTTCCTGGCTGCTTGTAATATTTTCTCCTTTATCTGGGAACTCCAGAACCTGGCTATAATATTCCTAGGAGTTTTCTTTTTGGGATCTTTTTCAGGAGGTGTTTAGTGGATTCTTTCAACCTCTACTTTGCCCTCTGGTTCTAGAACATCAGGGCAATTTTCCTTGAGAATCTCTTGAAGGATGATTTCTAGGTTCTTTTTTTGATCATGGCTTTCAGGTAGCCCAATAATACTAAGATTATCTCTCCTGCACCTATTTTCCAGGTCAGTAGTTTTTCCAATGAGATATTTCACATTGCCTTCTATATTTTCATTTGTTTGGATCTGTTTAATAGTATGGTGATTTCTCATAATGTCACTAGCTTCCATTTGTGCCAATCTGATTCTAAAGGAATTATTCTCTTCAGTGGGCTTTCAAGATTCTTTTCCCATCTGGCAAATTTGTCTTTTTAAGGCATTCTTCTCATTGGCTTGTTGAGCCTCTTTTGCCATTTGAGTTCCTCTATTTTTTAAAGTGTTACATTCTTCAGTCAGGTTGTTGACCCTTTGTTCATGATTTTTCTTGCATAATTTTCACTTCTCTTCCCATTTTTATTTTGCTTTTTGGAGGACAATTGGGGTTAAAGACTTGCCCAAAAGCACACAGCTAGTAAGTATGTCAAGTGTCTGAGGCCAGATTTGAACTCAGGTCCTCCTGATTCCTGGGCCAGTGCTCTGTTCATTGAACCACCTAGCCGTCCATCTCTTCCCAATTTTTCCTCCACTTCTCTTATTTGGGTTTCACAATCCTTCTTAAGCTCCTCTATGGCCTGTAACCAGCTCATTTTTCATGGAAGCTTTTGGTGCAAGAGTTCTAACTTTGCTGTCTTCCTTCTGTTCCAGGCTTTGAATCTTTTTGTCCCCAAAAAAAGGAATCCAAAGTCAAATAGCTGTGCTTGCTTTGCTTCCTTTGCTTGTTCATGTTGCCACTCAGTTACTTGACTTTTGACCTTTCTGCCAAAGTAGAACTATGCTTCAAGAGAGGAGAGCTTTGTCCCAAATTGCTGGGATTTTCACGGTTCCTGGAGCTATTATTTGGGTGCCCTCTCAGAAGCCTCCTCTGGCTCTGGCACACTCATCACACATCCCAGGATCTCCACCCTAGACAGCAATCCAGATCCAAGCAGGTTAAAAGCAAGAGTGCTTATCCTACAGAATGGTTGCTTGGTCCCCCTACAATCTTCAGGCCAAGAGCTCTGAAGCAGCCATGAGGTGGCAGCTGCTACACCTCAGCCACTTTTCTCTCTGGGGGCAGAGACTAGACTGCACTCCCAGACTCCCTGTTCTCAAAGTCGCCACTGACTTCTTACTTTGTCTTTGGCATCTATGGGTTGATAATTTTTGAAACTGCCACAGCTGCTGGTGATCCACTCTCCTGAACACTCTCTTGTAGCAACTGTTTGGGATGCCCTGAAGCTAAAACCTCAGACTCATGCAGGGCTGGACTATGCTCCCAGCATGCTGCAATGGACACCTTCCTGTTGACCTGCCAGGCTGTCTTCAGCAGAAGGTTTGTTTTTCTCTGTCATCTTCTGGGTTCTGTAGCCCTAAAGTTTGTTTAGAGTCATTTTTTATAGTTATTTGAGGTGGTTATGGGAGTAGAGCAGGGAGTTTTCCTGTTTCTATGCCACCATCTTGGCTCCACCCCCCTGTCAGTTGTTCTTTCCATGAAGATCTAACCACCAAGTAGTTTCAGAACCAAAAGACTGACCTGATCTTCCTGCTGACTTAGTTCTTCCTTCTACATCCATAATCTCTGTCCAGTCCCTTTAACTTTCATAGAGGGCTCAATTAAAGCCTCATGAGCACAATCACAGTACCCTCACCCCAGTTACATTCTAAGAATCTAAATTCTCGCTTCTCTAATTCATCATCCACAAAATTGTTAAATTACCTTCCTAAGGTTCTTTTCTGACCACACCATTTCCTTGTTCAAAACTTCAGTATTTCTTAACCTGGGGTCCGTGAACTTTTTTTTTTTTTTTAGTAAGTGTATTTCAATATACTTGGTTGTCTTTATAATCCTATTTATTTTATTTTATGAATTTCAATGCATTTTTCTATGAAAGAATCCTTAGGCTTCATTGGACTGAAAAATGACTCCATGACACGCAAAAACACTAATAACTCCTACTCTAGGATGACATTTAAAGTCACTCCACAATATAATTCCAAATTCTCTTTCTAGAATTATTCCATATGATCCCCCTTCACACTGTACACTGGTCTACCAATTATTCCATGAACTTGCCATTCTATCTCTTATCTCTTTTTATTCCCACAGGCTGTCTCCCATAGGAAATCACTTCCTTCTCATATCTATTTCTTAGAATGTTTAGTTTCTTTAAAAGGTTAGCTGAGCTGTCACCTTCTTTATGAAACACTTCCTGATCCGCCTAGGTGTTACAACTCTCCCTCTCCTTGAGTCATCTTGTGTTTCATTGTTTTTTTTTTTGCAGAAATTGTATCACCCTCCTGGTGAGCTCCTTTAGGGCAAGGTCTGTTTGGTTGTTTTTCAATACCGAGGAATGAGTACGATGTCTTTACCTAGTGGGTGCTTTATAAATATTAATGATTCAAACAGAATATGAATCCACAGGTGTCATCAGGGAGACTTTGTTCAATAACAGAGGAAGGAGAGAAAAGGAGTGGTGGTTTTTGGCTCCCTGCTAAGGGATATTAATGTAGCTATTTCCTGATATGATATGAATAATAGAGAGGTCTGCTGTCTCATTGGAGCATGTATCTATATTTAAACAGCAGGGGATCTAAATTCAGGATCTTGGAGAATACCATGATAATGAGAGCAAAATAGCCACCAAAATAATGCTATTAAAGCAATAGAAAGGATAAGTAAGTAGGAGTTTATACTTCTAAAAGCAGGTGGACGTCATGATAATGTCCCAACAGAACAAGCTGAACAAATGGGGAGTTCCCTACATCATGGGTTTTATCTGAATAGAAACCTCACTGAGATAGGCCTGAGTAATATTTTTACAGTAAATTAAGATTATTATGAATGACCCAGCTCAGTAAAAGTCTCTTTCACAATAGATATCACCCAATATTTTAGCACTTGGGTGTTATATAACAAATTAAGACAAATAAGAGATTATTTATGCCTAGTAATGACTAGGCGTAAGCAAGGATCATGATAGGTCTAAATGAACAGACTTCTTGTCTTTACATCAATAATATCTCCTATGTAATTCCTCATTGACTTTTGAGGAAAACCTCTAGATATTTATTCCATGACAAAAATTACTTTGGGTGATCAAGTGAAGATAAATGATATTTCAAAAAGGAATCTAAAAGTACTGCTAAGCTATAAGCATTTCCAATAAGATGAGTGGTGAAACAAGGATGTCCATGTTCACCCCTCTTACTCAGTTTGGTACCAGAAATGTTAGAAGTAGTAATAAGAGAAGAAAAAGAAATTGAAGGAATCAAATTAGTCAAAGAGACCAAGCTATATCTCTTTGTGGATGATATGATGATATACTTAGAGAATCCTAGAGAATCAAGTAAAAAATTACTTGGGACAATAAATAAAATCTGGCAAAATAGCAGGATATAAAGAATTGAGTTTGAATCCTGATTGAAGCAAACTACTTGATATTTTTCTTTTTATTATTTGGTTTTATTTCCTCTTTACCATTTTTCATTCCATTTAGTACCATCTGCCTTTATAACCTGACTAATGTCTAATGTTAAAGTACTGCAGATCCTATACTGGATTGTATGCCATCATGGGAGGGGGTGGGGAGGGAGGGCAGGGAAGAAAATTTGATAATCAAGAAATTATAGAATTGAATCTTGTAAACTAAAAGCAAACAAACAAATTAATAAAGAAAAAATTTTAAAAATAAAAAAATAGCAGGATATAAAATAAACCCTCATAAATCCTTGGCATTACTATATATTTATTTTTTTATACTTTAAAAAAATTTAGTTGTTTTTATGTATTTTTTGTATATTTTAAATTTGTTTTTGGTTTTATTTTTTATTTTTATTTTTCTTATTTTTTAGTTTTTATCATACATTTCCACAAGATTTTGAGTTATGAATTTTCTCCCCATTTTTCCCCTACCCATTGGATATACCCTCCCCCAATCTGCTCATGGTGGGACTCTATGCCTCAGTGCCTGTATATCTTATTTCCCAGTTACATTTAAAATAATGATAATAATAATAATATATTTATATTTTAAATTTTTTTATTTTAAAACTTTGAATTCCAAATTCTTTCCCTACCTCTCTTGTTACCCACCTTTAGTGGGAAGATAAGCAATGCAATATAGGTTGTACATGTGTAGCTATGCAAAACATTTCCATAGTAGATATATTGTGGAAGACTGACTAAATTTCCCTCTATTCTATGCCACCCAACACTTTTTCTATCCTCTAATTTGATCCTTTCCCTTTTCAAAAGTGGGTGCTTCCAAGTTCCTTCCCCCCAAGCCTGCCCTCCTTTCCATCACCCCCTTCTAATCCCCTTTCCCCTACTCTCCTATAGGGTGAGATACCCTATTTAGTGTGTATGTCATTCCATCCCTAAGCCAAATTCATTGAGAATACAGTTGACTCATTCCCATTTGCCTTCCTGTTGTTCCCCTCCATTGTAACAGTTTTCCCTTGCCTCTTCTATATGAGATAATTTACCCCATTCTCTCTCTCCCCATCTCTTCTCATTATATTCCCCTCTCTCCTCTTAATTTCATCTTTTAAGTAGCATCCTTTTCTATTCAATTGGTCCTGTACCCTCTATCTATGTATACCTGCACACATATATACACATACTCACATATGTATTCATACGCCCATATATGTACATTTCTATTCCCTTCAACTATTCTCATACTGAGAAAAGTTACATGTTACAATTACCATTTTTTCCATGTAGGAATGTAAGTAGTTCAACTTTGATAAGTTCCTTATGATTTCTTTTCCCTGTTGAACTTCTCATACTTCTCTTGCTTCTTGTATCTGAATGTCAAATTTTTTATCCAACTGTTTTTTTTTTATCAAGAATACTTGAAAGTCCTCTATTCCACTGAATGACCATATTTTCCTCTGAACCATTATACTCAGTTTTGCTGGGTAGGTGATTCTTGGTTTTAATCCCAGCTCTTTTGACCTCCAGAATATCATATTCCAAGCCCTTCAATGCCTCAGTGTAGAATCTGCCAGATCCTGTGTTATCCTGATTGTGTTTCCACAATACTGAAATTGTTTCTTCCTGGCTGCTTGCAATATTTTCTCCTTTATCTGGGAACTCTGGAAATTGGTTATAATATTCCTAGGAGTTTTCTTTTGGGGATCTTTTTTCAGGAGGTGATTAGTGGATTCTTTCAACCTATATTTTGCCCTCTGATTCTAAAACATCAGGGCAATTTTTCTTGAGACTTTCTTGGAGGATAATTTCTAGGTTCTCCTTTTGATCATGGCCTTCAGGTAGTCCAATAATTTTTTAATGATCTCTCCTGGATTTATTTTCCAGGTCAGTGGTTTTCCCAATGAGATATTTCACATTGCCTTCTATTTTTTCATTTGTTTAGATCTGTTTAATAATATCTTTATTTCTCATAAAGTCACCAGCTTCCATTTTTTCCAATTTAATTCTGAAGGAATGAATCTCCTCAGTGAGCTTTTGAGATTCTTTTTCCATCTAGCAAATTCGGTTTTTTAAGGCATTCTTATCCGCATTGCCTTTTTAAGCCTATTTTGCCATCTGAGTTAGTCTATGTTTTAAGGTGTTATTTTTTTAGTCAACTGGTTGACTCTCATTTTTTAATTTTTTAATTTTGTTTTTTGTTCCTTTTTTTGTTGTTGTTGACTCTCATTTTTTTTTTTTAAGCAATTGGGGTTAAGTAACTTGCTCAAGGTTACAGGGCTAGTCATTATTTATGTGTGGGCACTCATTTACTGAGACCGGATTCGATCCTGTTGGGTCATCCCAACTCCGAGGCCGGCGCTCTTACTCACTGCACCACCTAGCTGCCCCTGTTGACTCTCATTTTATAATTTTCTTGCATTATTGTAATTTCTCTTCCCAATTTTTACTCCAGTTCTCTCATATGGTTTTAACAAACCTTATTAAGCTTCTCTGTGGCTTTTCAGCAGCTTATTCTTTTCTTGGAAGCTTCTTTTGCAGGAGTTCTGGCTTTACTGTCTTATTCCTGATCCAGGTCCCCATCCTCTTTGACCCCAAAAAAGGAGTCCAAAGTCGGATTACTTTGCTTGCCTTCCTTCCCTAGTTTGCTCATGTTGCCACTCAAGTACTAAACTTTTGAGTTTTTGGTTTTTTTGTTTTGTTTCATTTTGTTTTTTGCCACAATAGAACTCTGCTACCAGAAAGGGGAGCTTTGTCCCAAATTGCTGGGCTTTTCTCAGCTGCTGGAGCTATTAGGTGGGTGCCTCCTCTGAAGACTCCACAATCCAGATCCAAGCAGGTTAAAGCAAGAGCAATTATCCCTCAGACTGGATGCTTGGTCCTCCTAAAATCTGTAGGCCAGGAACTCTGTAGCAGCCACATGGTGGGGGCTGCATGGCCACCATGCCTCAGCTGCTTCTCCCTCCATGGGCCAAGGGCCAACCACACTCCCAAATTCCAAGGTTCCAAAGTCCACACTGTACTGGCCTCTCACTTTGTCTTTAGTATCTGTGGGTTGATAATTGAGGAAAACACCACAGCTGCTGGTGATCTGATGTCCCTCCAGCTGGTGGCTGGTTGTAGCTGCCCTGAGGCTAAAACCTCAGGCTCACATGGGTCTGGGTTTGGTTCTCAGAGTGCTGTGCTGGCCACTTCCTGCCATCCTGCTGGGCTGTCATCAGTGGGAGGTTAGCTTGTCTGTGTCATATTGTGGGTTCTCTAGCTCAAAAGTTTGTTCAGAATCACCATTTACATAAATTGGAGGAGGTGGAAATGGGAGCCATGGGGAAGTCTTGTTTCTACTCTGCCATGTTGACCCCCCTGCCCCAATCCTATATATTTCTAATGAAATCCATCAGCAAGAGATAGAAATCTCGGGGCGGCTAGGTGGCGCAGTGAATAGAGCGCCGGCCCTGGAATCAGAAGGCCCTGAGTTCGGAGCCGGCCTCTGACACTTAATCCGCACAAACAAAAACCTAGCCGTGTAACCTTGGGCAAGTTACTTAACCCCAATTGCCCTAAAGGGGCGGCTAGGTGGCGCAGTGGGTAAGAGCGCCGGCCTCGGAGTTTGGATGACCCGAGATCAGATCCGGCCTCAGAAAATGAGCACCCACGCATAAATAATGACTAGCCGTGTAACCTTGAGCAAGTTACTTAACCCCAATTGCTTTAAAAAAAAAAAAAAAAGAGATAGAAATCTCATTTAAAGTTCCTATAGGCATCATAAAATATTTGGGAATCTACCTGCCCAGGACCTATATGAACACAACTACAAAACACTTTTCACACAAAGTCCGATCTAACTAATTGGAAAAACATCAGCTGCTCATGGCTAGGTGGGGCTAATATAATAAAAATGACAATTTTACCTAAATTAAATTACACATTTAGTGCCATACCAAACAATCTGCCAAAAAAAAATTTTTATAGTGCTAGAAAAAATAGTAACAAAATTCATTTGGCAGAACAAAAGGTCCAGAATATCAAGGGAATTAATGAAAAGAAATGCTAAGGAATGTGGCGTAGCCATACCAGATTTTAATCTGTATTGTTAAGCAGCAGTCTTCCATACTACTTGGTACTTGCTAAGGAATAGAGACATGGATCAATGGAAGAGATTAGGTATAGGAGACATAGCAGTCAATAACTATAGTAATCTACTGTTTAACAAACACAAAGACCCCAGATTTTGGGATAAGAACTCCCTATTTGACAAAACCTGCTGGGAAAACTGGAATATAGTATGGCAGAAACTGGGTATAGATCAATATCTCATACCATATACCAAAATCAAGTCAAAATCAGTGCACGATCTAGGTATAATGGCTGATATTGTAAGCAATCTGGGAAAGCAAGGAATAGTTTACCTCTCAGATTTATGGAGAAGGGAAGATTTTATGACCAGACAGGAGTTATAGAGCATTATGAAATGCAAAATGTATAATTTTGATTACATTAAATTGGAAAGTTTCTGTACAAACAAAGCCAATGTAACCAAGATTAAAAGAGAAGTGGTAAATTGGGAAAGAATTTTTATGACCAGTGTCTCTGATAAAGGCCTCATTTCTAAAATATACAGAGTATTGAGTGAAATCTATAAGAATTCAAGTCATTCCTCATTTAATAAATGGTCAAAGGACATGAACAGGCAGTTTTCAGAGGAAGAAATTAAAGACATCTATAAGCAAATTTAAAAAGCTTTAAATCACTGTTGATTAGAGAAATGCAAATCAAAACTATCTGAGGTATCCCATTGCAATTCAAAGTTATGACAACTCCAAAAGACTCATGATAGAAAGAGATACCTACATCAAGAGAAAGCACTACAGAGTCTGAATGCAGACTGAACCAAACTACTTGCTGTCTCTCATTTTGTTTTGTTTTGTTTCCTCTTCCCCATCCTTCACTCCATTAGTTATAATCCTTCTTTACAGCCTGACTAATGTTTAATGTGAAGGTATTTGTAGATCCTATATTTGATTGCATGCCTCCATGAAGAGGGCAGTGGGGAGGAGTGGGACTGGGAGAAAATTTGAAATTCAAGGGAGTGTGGAATTGAATGTTGTAAACTAAAAGTAAATAAATAATTTTTTTAAAAAGAAATAGGAATACCAGATAATTTTACTTGTCTCCTAAGGGATCTGTATATAGGCCAAGGAGCAAGAGTTAGAATCAAAAGTGGAACAACTGATTGGTTTAAGATAATAAAAGAAATATGGCAAGGCTATATATTATCACTTTATTTAACTTATATCCAGAATACATCGTGCAAAATGCCAGGCTAGATGAATCAAAAGCTAGGATTGGGTGGCTAGGAGAAATATAAATAATCTCAGATATGCAGATAATACCATTCTGATGAATGAAAGTGAAGAGGAATTAAGAAACTTTTTAATGAGGATGAAAGAGGAAAGTGGCTTGAAGCTTAACATAAAAAACCTAAAATCTTGGCAATAGTGCTATCATTTCCTGGCAAATAGAGGAAAAAATAAATGGAAGCAGTGTCAGATTTTATATTCTTAGATCCAAAGATCACTTCAGACAGTCAGAGGCACCAAGAAATTAAAAAAGAAGAAGAAAGCTTGCTCCTTAGAAGGAAAGCTATGGCAAATCTGGACAGCAAACTAAAAAGCAGAGATATCACCTTGCCAATAAAGATCAATATCTCAGATCTGTGGTTTGTCCATAGTAGTTGAAGGTTGTAAGAGTTGCCCTGTAAGCAAAGCTGAGTGCCACAGAACCAATACCTTCAAATTATGGTGCTGTAGAACATTTTTGAGAGTCCCTTGGACAACAAGGAGGTCAAATCAGTCAATATTTAAAGAAATTAATTCAGACTATTCACTGGAAGGTCAAATACTGAAGCTGAAGTTTAAATATTTTGGACACATAATAGAAGATGGGACTCATTGAACAATTCTTTAATATTTCGAAAGACTGAAGGCCAAAGGGAAAGGGGGTGGCAAAGGATGAGATAGATATTATCATGGAAACAACAAACATGAATTTGGAAAGACTTCAGGAGATAGTGGAGGATAGAAGAGCCTGGCATGCTACGATCCATGGGGTCATAAAGAGTCAGACATAAATGAACAACAGTAAACTGAATTTAAAAGCAGCTGGGTGCTGAAGTAAATAGAGTTTGGGGCCTGGAGTCAGGAAGACTCATCTTCCCTACTTCAAATATGGCTTCAGACTCTTATGATCCTGGACAAGTCACTTAAATGTGTTTAACTAAGTTTTCTCAACTTCAATGAGCTGGAGAAGGAAAAGGTAAACCACAGCAGTGTCTTTGCCAAGAAAACACCAAATTGAATGGCTCAGAGTTGGACACAACTGAAACAATTCAACAACAAAATAGCAGCAGAAGCAACAACAAAAAACAACATTTACAACTCTGTTGTGTGGAAATGCTACATCCTCCATAGTAAAATTTTAAAATTAGAAAAAAATGTTCCTTTTGTATTTGCCATGTACTGGGAAGTCAGCTTGTTCATTCTGATGGTAATTTTTTTTTAAGTCACAATGTTTAAATTTGGTAAAAAATAATCTTTGATGATCTCATTTTGGATTTGTTTGCAGACATGCTGCTTCATTGAGGTTGTTTGAGTTTGACCATTAAAACCTTGCAAAATGTCATGTTTTCACAATGTATTTAGCTGAACATTTGATAAAAAATGCCCAAGTGTCAGAAATAATTAGAAATGTTCAAAGCAAAATGACTGTCTCATAAAAGATTAAGAATATATCCTTTTTGGTATGAAATACTTATTCATTGCCACACTCATCAGCATGCTCATACACAGGGTACTCAGCCATATCCTGAATACAATTCCATTTGAGTGACCCAGAGCATTTTCTTCACATGTGTAGAATACTGAAGGTTCAGAAAGGTGCCATTCAGATATGTAATATTTGATCTTGTTTCGTCATTACTCCCCAAATCCTGATATTGATGGGTAAGAAAAGAGTAGGGCACAGAAACTATGCTCAGTCTCAGGTTAGAAGGACAGAGAAGCACCCATCTCACAATAACAGACAGGCACTTTCTCCCTACTTCCTCAAATGTATGCTTCCTCCCAATCTGCTGGGGCTTCATTGACCTACTCAATATTATGCGCTGTTCTCTGCCTCCTTCCCATTCACCCTACTGACTTACACAACTACTTAGTCACTGCTACCCTTCTCTCCTTTCCCCCAATATCAGCATTCAGAAATTCTCATTGCCTAGCCAAACTTGATCACCGATGTCAAAAGAATGCCTAATACACCCCAACTGGACTGGGCAATAATTATAGTTGCTGACAACTCAGACACCTTACTATCTTCCATGCATAACTGTCTGATTTTTCAATCCAATCATTCCTGGAAGCTAGTAAACCTGGCAGCAGAAATATTCAGAGACTGGAGGACCACCTGTCAGGAATATTGTATGGGAGAGTCTTTCTTCAGGTGAGAGTTTGATGGGATAAACTTTGAAATCAGGTTCCATTTCTAAACTCTGTGATACAAAAGTACACTCATGGACCTTATCTTAAAAACATATTTTCTTGAAAAACGTTTTAGCATTTTCCTTAAAATAATTTATTAAATTCTCTCACCAAGCTACTTAGAAATTGAAGTTAAAAGCGATAAAAAAATATAAGACTGGAATTATGGTAGATCTTTAAATTCTTAGAAGTATTCCATTATAAATGTAAGAGAACTAAGAACTCACCCAGATCAACTATCTATTTTATAGACAGAAACTGTGCCTCAAGGAAATCAAGAAACTTGCCTAGTAGTGGGGATCCTGGAGCCTCAAGGCCACATGTGGTCCTCTAGTTCTCAAGTGTGGCCCTTTGACCTACAGTTTGGATTCAATCAAAGGGCTGCACTTGCAGATCTAGAAGGTCACATGTGACCTTGAGGCCAAAGGTTCCCCACCCCTGGACTTGACCAATCTTATACTCTCAGTTCATAGCTGAGTCAGGGTGCTGCTGACCCCAGGTCCTTGCACTGTTCTTTCTGCTATAACCTAATGCATGAAATTATTGAACATACTATATTGAATAATGCTTCTGAAGGATGTCACTTTGGACTCAAGTCATCTTTTGTATGTGTGTGTATTTATCTGTATGTTTTCTCAGTGAAATGATTTTTCACTCTTTATTGGTTAGAGAAAATAATCCTTTCCCCACTTATGGAAAGCATCAGCCTTCCATCTTTTCAAATTGCCTTAAAGGGCTGGTCTACATCTCATAAATATCCTTAGATTTGACTCTTATAGCCTCAGTGATTGAATAAAATATTTCTGATTTGCTAACAACACTTACTTTAGTTAGTACATGTGAAGTGAAGCTAATGTCACAAGAACACACATGTCATTTGATAAAATTAATGAGTTCGTCCAGTCCTCATAATAGCTTTGTATATTTCCTGTTGCTTAGTGAATCTTTAAGACAATGTGTTGTTTTTATCTTCCCCCAGCCCCCATCTCATCATGTTCCATATTTGAAGAGAGTAGTTAGTTATCTCTTGGCAAAGATAAATATGAGAACAAGTTTAATACCATGTATTTGCAATAGTTACATGTCAAATGGTTATGACTATAATTCCATATTATGGAGAGGGTAGTTGAAATACAATATGAACAGCATTCATCTCTTCCTGGATAATGCTGCTAGAATCATTACCATGGTCATCTGACACAATGCAATTTTTGACACAAACATAAATAAGAAATCTGCATGAGCTTTTGCTGTGAAATGCTAATAATCATTGTCAAGAAAAAGGATTACTTTGAAATTAAATTTGAAAGGGAAAGCCAAAGTAGTATGATGGGCAGCAGGTAGGATTGGATTTGAAGGCCTATGGCTTCTGATCCTAACCATGGCAATAATTATGAGGACTCTGGGGAAATCATCTCACTTCTTCAATATCTACTTTCATAACCTGGGTGAAACAGCATTAACTTGGCACATGATGTACTTGTGAGATTTTTTTTTTTTTAAGAAGAGGAATGGCAAAGAACTTTGCCAATAAAATGATATACATTATGCAGTTGCAATATTCATAAAAACCTAAATTTCAAAAAGGCAAGAATGATTTAAAATTTACAGGAAAACTTCAATTTAATACATATTTTATGGAAAGCTTTTGATAGGGACTTCCTATCTTTTTTATTCTTCTCCCATATTTCTCTATTGATTTTAGCACGGAACCATTTCTAAGACATTTAACTTTGTATTTTGGTTAAAAAATGGACACATTTTGGCTTTCATTTTGCATAAATGTATAAAATTTGCATATTACAGAGCCACTGTCTCCTTATAGATTTCTTAAGAAATTGAAATTTGAAAGAAAATCAGAATTACTACCCTAGAAAACAAAAAGCCACTTTATACACCAAGGACATGTGAGAAATTGCATGAAAAGAACCTATAAGGTATAAATTAAATCGTGTTTTAGGAACTCTTTCTACATCATTCACCAAGGCCACTGGATGGGTCATGCAGTAATAAGGTCAGATTTTGGTAATGTAGATTCCCTGTGACAATGTGTCTAGTGGAAAGACTGAGTGAAAGGCATAGAGAAGGGGGGAGGAGGGGTGATCAAGAAGCTGTATAAAGGTTAGGCAGAAGAATGAGGCAGGAATTAGGCTGAAGTACCTAGCTAGCTTTAAGCCATAAGAAATAGCTGGGATCTTTCTTAGGAATCTGTTAAAATTATAGAGGTTTCTGTTTCACTCCACCTTTCAATAGTATGGCTTGGAGGTTTCTAGGTACCCCTACCAGACTGAGGGAGGACCAGTAATGTGTCCTGATGGCTGGAACACACAATGGCAGGTGAAGTGGCAGACTATATTGATGAGGAGGTGCAACTTCCTCAGGTCAGGAACCCTCCTAGTCAAATAAGAGCAAAAGTGCTATTGCCTCACATCACAAGGAAACTTTGTGGGAGTTGGGGTCTCCTTCATCTTCTTAAGGTTAGTGCTATTTAATTCATCTCCTAGATTTGAGGCCAGAGAAATGATAACAGGTCAATGGGTTGAGTTTTCATGGAATGCAACTTTTAAAACCTTTGTATTGTTCATTAAATAAATAATAATAATAATAGCTATCATTAATACAGTGCTTATTATATGCTAACATGGTGGTGAGCAAATTACATTTCAAATATTACCTCATTTGACCCTTACAACAATCCTGTAAGATAGATACTATTGTTATTCCCACTTTACAGTTCAGGAAACTGAGGCAGATAGAGGTTAAAGTACTCACCCAGAGTCACACAACTAGTAAATGTCTAGAACCAAATTTGAACTCAGGTGTTCTGACTACAGGTCCAAAACTCTGTTCACTCTGTCACTTAGCCACCTAGAAATAATACTTAGCATTTGTATAGGGCTTCAAGGTTTGCTAAGCTTATAAATATTATCTCATGTAATACTCACAGCACCCTAGGAAGTAGGTATTCTATTTTAAAAATGAGTAAATTTTATTGGACAGATGTTAAAGCCAGCTTGTAAATGTCTGAGACTAGATTTGAATTCATATCTTCCTAACTCTAGATCCAATGCTTTCTCCCTGCATACATACATGCATATATACATGTATATATGTACAATCTACATGTATGCATATATAAAATATATACAAATATATTATGTATGCATAGAGCATACATACTTATTACATATTACCAACCTTTGTTGGAAGTACTTGCCTGGTTAAGATTCCATCATTCCAATATTGTAAATAATTGTCCAAAATCCAGAATTCATTTCTTAGGCATCATTCTTTTAACCAGATGTACCTTCCCAAATTGACCTTTATCTTCTGAAGCCATGCCAATGGCAGCAGTGATGAAAACATAATGTGTGGAATAACACTTCCTTATTTCATTTTTAACATCTTTTTTCTTTTATTTATTTTCAAAATTCTCATCAATGTCTTTGTTGTTAAAATTATTGTCATTTTGCAATGACCCACCTATCCTCCAATAGAAACTTCCTTTGTTATACATATTATATATATATATTATATATATATATTATATATATATGTATATACATAAATACAGTTAAGTAAAACAAATAGACACATTCATCCAGTCAAATGTAAGCTTCCAGAAGGCAGAAACTATCTCACTTTTATCTTTTTAATCCCCAATTTGTAGCATATAATACATGTTTTTAAAATGCTTATTGTTTAATTGATATGATAAATACATACGTCTTATTCTGCATCTACAGGCTACCACCTCTTCTGGTGAGAGGTAAGAGGCATTTTTACCATTAATTCTCTGAATTCCAAGTAATTCATTGCATTTATCAGAGGCTCTCTTCCAACAAGATGTCACCCATATACTGATCAAAATTCACAAGATTCCCTGAAAGATACAGCATCAGACTTAACCTTGTTCTGTGATACTTTGATCATTAATGTCAAGAAAGTTATAATGCAAGGAGCCATAGCCTATTCATTGTATTCTATATCATGAAAGAGAGATAGCAGAGTTCAAATTGAAGAGGACGTCTCTACAAATAATCATCTAGATAAAAACCTGTTTTTGAATAATAAAATGACATTGGATATACCCCAGAACTACCTTCCTGTATTAGATAAATAGATAGATTCACATTTTTTTTAAAAAGCAAGTGAACAAAGAATATACATATATATATATACACATATAGTATATACAAAACATATCTATGAATATATATTATTCACTTGCTCTTAAATAAAATGTGTGGTTAGGCTTTTGAGTGGGTTTACATATCTATATCTGTGTCTACATGAATATAGTATAGATATTACATACTGTGTATATATATACATATATATGTGTATATATATAAATAAATCTATCTCAGTAATATATATATGTGTGTATACACACACACACACACACACACACATATATATATATTACTGAGATAGATTTATTGTGGCAGTTTACTCACAAGTTCACCCCTGGGCAGTGATAGAACAGTGGTAGACTTCCACACCTAGGCCATACATGTATGTATATATGCAATATCTATAGTCTATACCTATAGACACACAGATATATAAAACCACTCAAAAATCCTAATCATTCACAAAATTTTAAAAGACAGGTAGATGAAGATTGCCTATAACCACCTTCTTATATATGATTATATGGATAGCCTTAGATAGTGTCTGCCAGTGGATAGACAAAAATGTATTTGGTTTTGTACACACATATCTATGTTTATAGACACTGCAAATTGCAAATTACTTGGAATCAGAATTAAATAGGAGAAGGAGAGTGGTCTATAATGACTCTAAGAAATAGCTCGACTCCCTTAATGGCCTGAAACTTTTCTCTGAAACAAAGGTCAGGAAAAGATAATGAAGCTAATTCTGCCAGTGTTTTGGTATGACTGAATCATGGAGCATTTCCAACTCTGAAGAATTAAAAAGAATTAGGACCATGGTCTATACATAGTGAGGATGATCAGGCTACAGAACCACAAAGAAGAACCAACGCACAGGGTGCTATCAAAGACACATGAGAACAAAAAAAGATGCACTTGTTACATGGTGAGAGCAAGAGAAAACTGAAGAATAGCCCATTATGCTGCACTGGTTTATTAGATAACAAGAAAAAGCAGAGCCTGGGCCAGAACAGTCTATACTGATGATAGAAATTGAGAGAATCAATAACCTTCTAACCAGAAAGGGCCATAGATGACATCCTTGGCACCAGGTCTACTGACCATTTTAACCTGCATAGGTTCAAAGACTCAGCCTCCACCCCTTATAATTTTCCAGAATCACTCAAGGGAAACAAATCCAATCAGTATCCGTGATAGAGTACAGACTAAAGTTAAACAACTTCTTCACCTCCTTTAAAGTTCATTCAGTGCCCTTGGCTACTGAGGCAGTTTACTGAATTGTGATTGGCAAATCACTCTCCTGCTTCCCTCAGTTCATATGATTTGTGTGTTTGTGGTGAAAAGGTCTATAAGAGAAAACCCTCTTCTTTTCCCCCTCTACATACTCTGTACTTGCCCATGTCTCCATCCTGCTCTGTCCTCCTATGTCATTATGCCCTCTGGCACTCCCATTCTATAATTAACAAACTGTCCTTCACATAGGTTTCTTACTTACATAGGCTATTTTTATATTTTTACAGTCACCAAAACCTACCCTCAACCACCCCAGTGTCTTCCTTCTCCACTCACCCTATCACTAGATGCACTTTCTCTCATTGCCCACTGTGCCCTAATTCTCTTACACAAATATGCTAGGCCAAGAGGGGAAATAGGTCTCGTCTTTCCTCCTCACTGCCACTATGAAGTCATCCCCTTTCTACCATCACTCAGTAAACTGTCCTACTTCAAGATATACCCTATTCCAACACTAGAGACAGGAATCTACTGACCTTGGTCATTTGCCCTCTTTTTTTTTTTTATACTTGACCCATAGCTTTCCTTTCCATCTCAACTTCCCGGTTCATGAACCTATTCAACTCTCATTACCTGTACTTTGAATAATCTTAATCACAGAGATGATCACGTCTCATTATTTTCAACAATGTTTACATCTCCACAGCAGTACTCTAAAATTCATTTACATGACCACAACCCACTGTCCTTTTTTTGTTCTGTGTCTCACTTATGTGAAACCTAAGCCTAGTTTAAATCATCACTGCCAACTCCAGTCTCTCCTGCACTCCCTGCTTTTGTCAAAAATTGCATCTGCTATGGACTTTCCCTGTATCAGAATCTTAATGTAGTTAACCACTTTAACTTTTGTTTTCCTCTCATCATGGACTTCTTACCCTTTTCTCATCTTGCTACACATTATTTCCACAACTCAAACCTGAATTACCTCCAGTGCTAGCTTTGTGTGCTTCTCTTGATAGTCTGCAATAATACTGAGGGAAGCAACACTAGTTTGTTGACAAGACCCACTAAAAATGTATAATATCTAATCTCAACAAGGCCTGCACAGCCACATAGCAAACTCATTTCTCTGATTACCAATCACACTATCCAAAAGGTGAGGTCTCTATCTCTTCTCTCCTGAAGCTATTCCTACTGTCCTATCACTTCTCTTTCATCGATCATTTTCAAGTCATCCATTATGAGCTCCCTCTTTTGCCTAAATCTGTAATCAAATCCCCTGAACATCATTCCCCATTCTGTTCTCTTTATTTCTAATTTGGGAGTAAAAAGTGGAATTTTTCCCCAAGGCTAAGCCCTCTTGTAGCTGTGCCCTTGATATTATGCCTTCTCTTCTTCTCAAGGAGTTTATCCCTTTGAACATCACTTCTACTTTTTTTTGGAGGGTGGAAGACTGGGAAATTAGGGTTAAGTGACTTGCCCAAGGTCACACAGCTAGTAAGTATTAAGTGTCTGAGGCCAGATTTCAACTCAGGTCCTCCTGACTCCAGGATTGGTGCTCTATTCACTGTGCCACTTAGCCGCCCCAACTTTTCCTTTTCTAACTTCCAGATTCTTTAACCAGTGGATTCTTTCCTAATGACTACAAACATATTCAGATCTCCTTGATCCTAAAACAAAATAAGCAAAAAACAATTTCAATTGACCCTTAAGATCATATCCTCAATATAATGGTCTTCCCTTAAAAAAAACTTCTACATAAATCCATCTACACTCATTTACATCTCCACTTTTCAACCTCTTCCCTTTCTGCTTGACTGAAACTGCTCTCAATAAGGTTACTAGTAATCTTGATTGCTTAAATATAGTGGCCTCTTATTGGTTCTCATCCTTTTTGACCATTCTGTACATTTAGCAGTATTAACCAACCCTTCCTCCTAGATATGCTTTCTTCCCTAGACTTTTGTAACACTCTTCTCTTTGACTTTTGCTTCTACATGCCTGACTACTCTTGCTTAGTTATCATTCATGTCCTACATTCTTTTTGTGGGGGGAACCCAAAGTTCTGTCCTGGGTCTCCTCATATTCCCTATTAACACTCTTTCTCTTTAGTGATCTCATGAGCTCCCAGTGTTTCAATTATTGTCTATAAAGGTACCTTCAAAATCTATACCTGTTCCTCATCCCTCTCCTGAGTTCTAATACCATATTACCCACTAACTAGAGGACATCTCATATATTTATCACATAGACGTTGCTAACTCATCCTGTTCAAAACAGACCTCATTATTGTGACACCTAAATCTCACCCTTCTTATTTCCAAAATTATACCAAATTTCTTCTAGTCTTATACCAAAATTCTTCTAGTCATCCAGGGTAGCTCCCTATAGTAACCCTTGATAATTCACTCTCAGTGTCCAAAACAAGGGTGGTAATGGGCTCACTTCACATTGCCACTGTCAGATCACATCTGATATAATGCAGTCAATTCTAGGGACTACATTTTAGGAAGGACATTGGAAAAATGGTAATATATACAGAGGATAAAGAATATAGTTAGGGCATGCCCTTGCCATATTGGGATTATTTGAAGAAACTAATATGATTAGTCTGAAAAAAAGAAGGCTCTGTGGTGATATGACAGGTGACTTCAAGTATTTTAAGATCTATCATATGGAAAAGACTGAGACCTGTTATACTTCTCCCAGAAGACAGAACTAGAGGGAACAAAGAGGAAGATCTCAATTCTATGTAACATTTCTGTTCAGATATGAGTTGGAAAAGAGATGTCTACCAATCAACACAATTGCTAGGAGGAAGGGAGGATTGGGCTACAGTCAGGGTGATGTAGTAATGAGACTGCTAGATTGAGTGCCAAAGCTGAGCCCTGTTAACATACTTTCTGTGTGTTCAAGCAGAAATATTTTCTCATTTCTTTTCCTCAGTTTCTACTTTTATGAAACAAGGGGGATTGGATTAGCTGATTATTAAGAAACCTTCTACTTCTGACTCAAAGACAGTGTGTTCATTTCACCTCATACAAAATGTTCTTCTCACTTATTTTGATCTATTCAGCAGGCAGCAGACTCTCTTGGGTTCTACCTGCCTTTGAAAGTTGGCATTTGAATATCAAGCAGTGTGTTGTGTTATAATCATGCCTGTGTCTTACTTCTTCTGTTCTCAGATGGAGTTTACCTACTTTATTCCTAAAACAAACATTTTTAAAAGGGGCTAAGGTAAATTTGAAAACTTATACCAGAGAATAACATTGATATATTTTAGTAGAGAAGGAGAGATGATTGCCAAGAGTCTGAGGAAGATTTACTTTCGTGTATGAGAAATGGAATTGTACTTTGTGAGCAAACTGCATTTGGCAGCATGAAGAAATGTGAAAATTTCTAAAACCTCCCCCCCTTTAATTTTCCTTCTATCTATAGCCAAAGCTTACTGGCCCAATACCAACTCAGACATCTATGAAAAGAAAATGTGGTGGATTTTTCCCCTGTTGCCATTGGCTAATTTCATTATACTTCTGTAAGGCATGTGCACATTTGAGATAACACACTCTCCAAGTCACAAGGCTTCAGAAGCATTTATTTCAGTAATTCAGATCTAATTGCATAATTATTAAATCTAATGCAGGGTTTTGAAACACTGTTAAGTAACAATGCCTGCCTTTTCCTAAAGCATTACTTTTGTTCATCAGGGGTGAAAAATCCATTATTGAAATCTCTACATGCTCATTTCCCAGCAAGTCGCATGATCATTTGGGTTGGGGAAAGGATTGGTCTTAAGTTTCTCCATGTTTAGGGCCACCTGTCAGCCAATCCCAATTAAAAACAGTGCCTGATTAAATAACTCTCTCTAGGGCCATTTGGGAAGCTTCATTAGTACTTCAGTTTATGACCACTGAGCAAACCACATAGCCATAACTCCTGACAATTTCTGGAGGCCCTATTTGAGAACATAGGATAGTGGGGAACATTTTTGCATAGTTACAAAGTTTTGATTGTATGAATTATACATGAGGAATGACCGCTTTTGATTAAAGTGGCCCAGAAATGGACACAGGTGCAAAAGCTATTTGAGAAAAAGCCTATTGGAGGAGAAGCTAGAACTTAATAACAGAGAAGATCTCTCCCTTGGTGCTCCCATCTAATCATATGGCCCTGTGAAACCTGGCTAAGTGCTCTACACTACTTCTTGATGCTTTCTGGGTGGATTGGGAATGTGGGGAAGAGACAGATGGAGAGAAAGAGAATAAAAGACACGAGAAAGGCTCTGCTTGTCAATTACTACACACGTCAAGGATTCCTCTTGCATGAACGCAGCCAAAGATTCTGAAAGCTCTGGATGTCACTTGGCATATGATACTCTACCTTTCACCAGATATCTGTTTCCTGTGTTACTCGGAACACTTTATTACAGCTTTGAGGGTTTTGCCTTCTTCTCACTCTCACTTTCAATGACAGCAAGACTTTCAAATATTTAAGATAGAAAAAAAAGTCTTTGAGCAATGATTTGCAGTACTTGTTCATATCTAAAATGGTTCATGTGATTTTTTTTAAATTTACTTAGTGAAAAATGTGGATATTTTAAGTATCTCGCTACCATTTAGGGTGAAGCTAAATATTTTTCCTCCTTTCCTTTTTTTTTGAACTTGCAAAGCACTGGGTTTTGTCAATAATTTTAAATGTATAGTTATTGCGAAGAAAAGGTAGATGAATTCCCTTCTATTAAGTCCCTTCTGAATAATGTACTTTGAAAATAAGCTATAAATAATATTTGGCATATCCTATATCCCTTTATTCTGTAACGATGGCTGTGATAGCAATTCCTATCATCAAAAGAGTTAAAGTGAAAATTGTATAAGACTGCCAGAAAATTGGGAACTCCTTTAGAAAGCATAACTACATCCCTACCTACAAGGCAGCAATGAAGTACTGAGCAGAGAAGAGTGGTATGGAATCATCACTGAACAAATAGATAATGTCCCTGGTATGGCATGAGAGGAGAAAAAGCAAGGGAGTCAAGCTGAAATAAAACACACACATACACGCAGACTTATATTTGTTTAGATTGACAGTTTGCTTTATGATGGGCCCACCCTCTCTTTAAAGTAATTCCCATTCAGTTTATAGTAGATTGGTATACAATGAGGTCAGTCACAACAAATCAATTCTGCATGGATTGCATTTTAGCTATAGTCATATTTCTCTGGGAAATCTTGCCAGAATCAGCTGTTCATTTGATAAAACATTGATTTCTACTCCCTTATTCTCTCTCCCTCTCTCTCCTTCTGTCTCTGTCTCTGTGTCTCTGTCTCTGTCTCTCTCTCTGTCTCTGTCTCTCTCTCTCTCTCTCTCTCTCTTTCCTTTTCATCCTTCCACCCTCACCTCCTTCATCTTTCTCTTTCCTTTTCTCCCTCTTTCTCATCATTTGATTATATAATTGTTGGAGTTTAAACCTTTAAGGCAATAGAAAATAATATTTTCATGGCTAACTTACTACTATTAAATAAGAAAATCCTTCATATAGTTCTTATATGGAAAGCTAATATTTTTAAGTAAAATCTCATTCCAATCAATACTATTCCAAAATTATGTGCTATTAAAATTATTTTCACGTTTTAGGGGACGAGCCATAGTGATTGCATACTTGACCTGGTAAAAACAATATTTTTTAACAAAGAATGATTCTGTACTACTATCAAAACATTCATTAAAACATCTCTCACTTATCATCAGGCAGCTACAGTATGAACAAACTAATATGTATAGGCTTAGATTCACCTATGAATTATTCAAGAGTCAAGCATTTATTAAATTTCAGGAACCTCCCTAAGAACTGGGGATGCAAAAATAGAAATGAAATAGTCTTTGCCAGCCAGGAGCTTACATTCTATCTTGGTCAGGCCTAGCATCAGGAAGTAGTATGTAAAGAAACTATCTATTTGACTTTCAGATTCAAACTATCTAATTGACTTTCTGCTGTCAATTTAATTAAGTCAATTAGAAAACATTTATCAAGCACCAACTCTGTACAAAACAGAGATTAATTTGTTATTTATTACTGGAGAGAAGTGGAACAAAGGTTATCAGTCTTTGGACCCTTCCCCAACTACCCTAGTCCTTACTATTTGTGAAGAGAGGATAAGGAGGAAAGGCTCAAATTTTTCTCACTGGCATTTTATTCAACTCTATTTCAAATGAGAAAGTAGAGCCTTGAGAATACCCTACTACCATTCATCCCAGTGCAGGAATGTTATGACAAGAACTAAAATGAACTTCAGCTCATGATATTTAATCAAGTCACTCCCTCAGTTCCATGAATCATTGGGAAACATTCAAGAGCAAAGCTAAAAAAATGAAATTGGGTAAAGAAAAATGTAAAACTATTAACGTGGTTTAAAAGACACAAATAAATAAACATACAAACAATGCATAAATATTCATGCAAATTAACGCAGGTAAGCAAAAACTTACTGAGTATAAAATGGGGGAAGGAAGTGTCTTAGCTAAACAACAATTTATATGGAAAAATACCTCAATGACAAGTTTACATCATATAATTATTTACATCATAATACATCAATGTGAAAAACAAGCAAAAAATGAATGTATACTTAGGCGACAGTAATTGAAGGATGATGCATGCCACCTCAGTACTATCTTGGCCAGACAATAGAATATTGTCCATTTCAAAGCAACATATTTTTGTAATGAAATATTTTTGTGCTTTAAGAAATGATGTATGTGATGAATACAAAGAAACATGGAGAGATTTGTATGAATTGATGCAAAGCAAAGTAAGCAGAGCCAAGGAGACAATATGCATAATAAATATAACAATATAAATGAAAGGAACAACCATACGCATCCCAACCAAGTCAAAGCAACATATTTTAAAAGAAATCACTGGGGCATTTTCAAGCAAAAATGACGAGAATTGTGAAAGGATTGAAAATTAGTCCATATGACTACTGATTGAGATAATTGGGAATACTGGGGTTTAGAAGAGATTTAGTTGAGACCTGTTCTTTTATTTCTCTAGGGGACTCAGGACTTCTGTCTTCATTTGTCCCAGAATTCTTACCTAGGAAGATACCTTCATCACCAATGTCCAGAAGCCTTCTCTAACTGAAAGATTCTTCCAACCTGGCAGCCCCTTCCTCTGATTAATCAGTTGCTCCTAGAATCTCTATTTTGAGATAGACCTCAGGCAAGTAATGTTCATTCCGTCAGTCATCTAAGCACTCTACTTCTGACTCTCCAGTTCAAACTTTTCTCCTCCACTTTTAAGTTTCCTTTTATTTCTTATCTTCCTCCATTAAAATATAAGTTCCTTGAGGACTTTCTTTTTTTCCTTTTATTTGTATTCCACGTGCCAATCTCATTGCCTGGCATATTATAAGCATTTAGTAAATATTTTTTGACTTTTTGACTTGACTCCATAGCTCTTTTTATAAATTTATAGGATTATGATAAAGAATAAGCATTAGGTTTGTTCTTCTTGGCCTCTTTGACAAAACTAGATGAATGGGTGGAAAATACAGGGAAGCAGATCTTGACTGAACATAAAGAAAATTTTCCTAAAAATTAAGAACTATATAAAATAGGATGCCTAAAGAAGTAGAGAGAGAGAGCTATTAGGGAAGGTCTTCAAGTATATAAATTGGTAGCCATTCTGGGAACTGATGTTTTAGAGGGATTAATATGGGTCAGACTAGTAGACTTCCAGGTCAAATAGAAATTTCAGTCACTCAGTTTGTCTTAGAAAACTCTTGTGCTGACTAAATGGTATCTTGTAACTTTTAGTCAATGGAATATTACAGAACAAATATACACCCTTTTCTACATGATGACCCTTCAAACATTTGAAGAAAGCTACCTTTCCTTAGTTTTCTCTTCTGGCTGCCACAATGACATTGGCCATACTCAATTGGATGATTAGGTAATATATTAATCCTAAATGAACATATGGTGTGCAAAAGGAAGGGTACCTCCTTATCTGCCCAATTTAGGCTTGAAGAATTAGATTTCTGGGGAATGCCTTACCTGCTACTTTTAGGCATATTAAGTACTATAATCATTAATATCTTTTAAGAATATTCTGTTCATATTAAACTGAACAATATAACTATTGAATTAGAAGGGGTTTCCCTAAAGTAATACTCAGAATGTCAGTAGGAATGATGATCAGACATAAAATTGTCAGAAATAATAGGTCATTCAATTGTTCTGGGGGAAGTGTCAATATTGATTCTCACATTCTTACCAAAAATACTGTTCACATTTCCTAAGCTTAATTTAAAATCTATCAGAAAGGGTGTGTGACCCTATGGATATACTTTTATGACTTTGTGATGCATATGTATAAATTGTAGCCCATTCATGACTTCTCAATCTATGTGATTCTTGTCTATGTCTTTGTAAAAATATTAGATTAAATACGTGTCCTCTATAATATATTGGCTACATCTAATACTTCATATATACCAATATTTCTCTTGAGCCATCAAGTTCTCACTCTTACATGAGTGAACACATGTACATTTCTGGTCATTGATGTCATTTATGAAGTGTTTTAAAGTCTGTCTTGAATGCAAGTCATCACTGAAAATATTGGGAAGCCTCCATATAACATGCAACTTTCCATTTCCCTTTCATCATCATATGATTCAATATTATATTTGTATAATTTAATATTAATGCTAAGAAAAAGGGCTCTGAGGTTTAGAATAACTGAGGATGATTGAAAGCTCTATGCAGGTTTTCTAGCTTTCCATTAAGGAATTTCTTAGGAAAATGAAGAATGGATGATCATGTTGTTTATAAATGTGATTGGTAGATGAAACAAAAATGGACAAAATCAGGAACAAAATGACAAATAGATTGTTGAGAAAATTGAATTCCCTTGCAATAATTTTTTATAATTTTTAAATTGACTAAAATAGCATTTATTTAATTCAAAAATATGGCTAATACTATATAAAGATATTTTAAAATTCTAAATTTAAATAAGAACAAATAACAATCTAGAAAGACTTAAGTAACCTGAACAGTGGATGATCTAATAATTTAGGCACATGTAATGAGATCATTATAAACTTTGAGAGCCCAGTCTTTATGAGCATGAACATATTACTTGACCTTATATAATCTTCCTTCTTTCACTTTGGAACATATTCAGGTATTCTAAAACTATTTCCTGACTACTGATTGTGTGGCAATGAGGAACATATTGATTAGATACTGAGCTAGAACTGGGTTCTTGCTCAGAACTTCACTTTCTTTGTTACTGATGCTGGAATTGGTTGTTGATTAGATTTTAATGTGTACAATCTACAAATTGGTATTAAATGAAGGACACAGTGTGAATGCTTTAAAATTGAGGAATGTTTCTTTGAAACAAGCATAAGATTCATAGGACAGTTGTTTGCTCCCTATTCTCTCCTTTCTTCTTTCTTTTCTAAAGTCATAGATAGTCATCTAATTACAAGTCAGCAAGTTGTCAACAACCACCAAGATGTGTGTCTTTTTTTCTGTAACCAGCAAAAGATGCTGATCATCATTTCATGGAACATAGGATGGTCCAGTTCCAGAATAATACAATCTTAACGAACTATAGAATCTCACAGGCCAAGCACCTAACCAAAAATGAATCTACATACCCCCAAAAATGTCAAGCCATTATTACAATGATGAAGAACCAATTATTCTGCCAGTAATAGCAAAGGGTCAAGGAGGTGTTAAGACATGAAAGTATACATCGGTGTATCCTTTTCTATGTTCATCTATGATAGATGCAACCGGACAGAACCATTTGAAGCAGTAGAAGGATGAAGGATGAAGATTTTTCAGATGGCAATTGTGAGCACCACATAATGATAGAAGGGAGAGTAGGTTACAGTACAAGGACATCTGTGTCAGTGCTGTTTCCTCTCTCCTCCAGTAACTTTGATACAATTAAATGGTGAAGAAAGAGGAAGTGTTGCATAAAGGAGAGCAGCCCTCCAAGTTAGAAAGTTCATATTTCCACTCTTACAAACTAGCTAATTGACCATGAGCAAGTCATGAGTTCTCATGGTAAATTCTCAGAGTATAAACTTTGGAACAATTGCTAATCTATTTTGATTATGGAAGTTTCCTCACCAGGAGTTCCGCATATAATGAAGTCACAAATCTAGTTTGGGAAAAAAAAAAAAACAATAAATAAATACTGAGTAGCTAAACTTTCTGAAGTTATAAATGAAAGATTTTGGAATGAATAATTTTAAACATTTGCAATCAAGAGTTACTTTACTGAATAAATTTGAATTATTCTCTATAAAAATATTTTTCATTTTTATTTCTCAAGCAGCTCTTCAGTACTGTTATAGTGTTTTTTGGGTTTGTAATCTGGTTTCTAGCAAATTACTCTGATTATTAATATATTCTTGCTTTGAATATTTTTAATGTTTCAGGTTGATACATCAACCAAATTGTGTAGCAATTCTAAATCTTGAGAATTAATCCTAAATTTTAGAATATTCCTTGATTTTTCTTCATATGGCAAAAATACATAGGTATTATTTTTGTAGTATCATCTGGCATAAAAATGCTATAAGCCCATTTTAAATTTATGATATTTTTACCCTCAAATAAGCCAGTATATATGAATTTACTTGTTTTTTTTTTAAACTGTGGGACCATCAAGCTAACAGATTCATGCAAAAAAGAAAGATAAGTAGATAAGTATTTCACTATGCTGAGATATTCCTCAAAGTTTTACAAAGCATTTTATTTCAACGTACACATTAACTATGTGAGCCTGTCAATTGCATGTCCCTGCTGTAATATTGATCAGCACAAGACCTGAATGTCAAGAAAACAAAAAAGTCAGGGATACAATACTTCTGTAGAGAACATTCAAATGTTGATTTACCATTGACCTCAAAACATGAAAAATCAGACTTTGTTACTTGGATGCTTGTTTCATAGAAACATTCCTCCATTTTAAAGCACTCACACTGGGCCCTTCATTTAATACCAATTTGTAGATTGCACATATTAAAATCTAATCAACAACCAATTCCAGCAGAAGCAACAAATCAAATTAGCTCTTGCCACCATCCTACTCACCCATTAGCAATAAACCATTAAAGAAACTGCCTTTATTACAATCTATCATACCTTCCCACATTCAACTTTCTTAAATCTTCAAACCTTTCTTCTGCTAATAATTTTTCTTCCACATATAGCACCTTATTGTATTAAAATATGTAAATATAAATATATGAACATGCTACATAAACATATATGTGTGTAGGGGGGAAGGAGGATGCTAATTCTGGGATAACTTTCCATTTTGGATTTAGTGCCAACTTGCTTAGGACACCAATTACTACAAAACTTTAATTTGGGTTGTGGGACAGAATTCATCTTTCAGTTGTCTTCCATTTTGTCATCACTCTTTTATGAAGCTTTTCCTTTCTTCCCCATTATAGAAATCATGAAAATTGTATCCATCCTTGATATGTAGACTGGGATTATTATTCATGAAACCTCTTACATCCATTTAGTCACATGTTTTCCACCAATTTTAAGCCAATACATCCAGAATTCATGAAGGTATACCTAGGCTTCAGAAAGAGTCTCTGAGAAATAGTAGCAGATGCGCTCCATTTATTTACCAACTGTTTCCTTCAGAGTAGGACTATTGTCCCCTTCTATAAATTATTAATATACTGAGTTGGCACAAACAGGAATCACATGCAAAAGTGGCATGTGATTCTCTGGAAACACCAGGGTGTTGCAAAGGTTGTTTCTTCTACATATGGAAAGGCTTCCATCTACTGCCTAAAGTGTTGTCAAGGAAAGCTGTATTTGGAGATAAGGGAGCCTTTCTCAGTGTTATTTAAAGCTACTTCACATAGATGGTAGCCAATTCCTATAAAACTATATTTATCCTATATATGGCTTGCTTTATAGATTTTTTTGTTTGTTGTCTCTCCCATTTCATTGTAAGCTTCTGAGGGTCCAGGTAGTCTTTTGACATTTTGTATCCCCAGCACTTAGCACAGTGCCTGGTGCATAATCGATACTTATTAACTGTTTATTTGTTTATTAGGGGCATATTCATACACATTTGTCTCTCAAAAATTGCAAGACAGGAGCCTGGAATTCTCAGTGCATGCACATTGTCAGTATATTTACAAAAACCGACTTTTGTGGTTTATTTAGAGCCCTGAGTGGAGTACTAATGATATTGTCACTCAACCCAATGAAGAGCCATAGGCATAAGGGGAACAGACGGGCAGGTGAAGCTGACATGAGTGAGTCATTTGATATGGTAAGACTGGCATCTTCCCAATTTTAACATATATTCACAAGTTTTTGGTGGATCCTAATCTTACACCAAAATCAGTTTAGTAATAAATGATTTTAAGTAATACTGGGATAATTTTTTAAAAGTTTCACATAATGGTCACACCCTACTTTTTTGCAAAAAAAAAAATTTGGCATAAAATCTACAACAATTATGCAGTGAAATATGGTATCTTTCCCTATAAACACATCCTCTTCCTTTTGACTTTACTGTTTTGTTCACTGACATTATCTTTTTTTTTTAATTTAAATTCTCCCATGCCATAAAACTTAGCTATATTTCAAAGAAAGACCTTGCTTTCTCTTCAGTGAGACCACTTTCTCCACTTATGCATTTTATCCATCCCATTCATCCTTTTCACACAATTTTTTCAAATAATTGAAAATAACTATCATGGTGCATTGTCTTTTCTTCAGGCTAAAAATCTCCAATTTCTTCAGTCAGTTCTGACTTGGTATGAATTAAAGTCCTTTTACCATCCTGTCAGCTTCTTTAGATGGTCTCCAGCATATTAATATCTTCAAAAATGTACTCAGAAATTCCATATCAGCACAGAGTACAGAGATCCCTGTAAAACCTCCCTAGTTCTGACACATGTGAGACTTCCTTCCAAGCTGACAGTGAATTATTATCGAGTATTCGTTGGGTCTAGCTACTCAACCCATTGTGAATCCTCATAATTATACTATATTATAGCTAGTCTATGTCTCTTCATCTTACTTTTAGGAATAATGTCAGATATTTTATCAAATATTTTGCTAATATATAGGTAGATTATGTCTACATTTATTTATGATACATCTGTCAACCAAACCTGTCCAAAAATAAAATGAGGTTAGTCTAACATGATCTCTTTATAATGAAACCTGACTCTTTGTGATCACTCTTTCTTCTTCTGATTTTCATTGTCACTTTAGTTGTCTATTCTACTGTGAAATTTTGACAACACTTGAAGTCAAGATCATTGGCCAACAGTTTTAGTGTCCATTCTCTTACCTCTAAAAAAAATTCTCCAATACTGTGGAACTTCTCTTCTTCATGATTTTTTTATATGACCAAAGTTTTTTTATTTAACTTTAAATCTCTATTTCATGCATAAGCATGATGGATCTCCCCAGTTTATTGGACTTTGGCAATTTCAAAAACAAAACAAAAGAAAAAACACAAGCAGCCTTGTTCAGAACAGTGAAATGCCAAGGATAAGAGTAGTCTACAGTTTTACTGTAGGATAAATATATATATTAAAGGCCTCCCTCTCTTTGGCTACATCAACTATAACTTCAGGTCGTTAAATAGAGACAGATTTCTTAAAATCACTTTTTTACTTCTCCAAGATTCTCATCATCCACCTCTGGCCACTTCTCCTGAATTACAATAATGTCACCTGTAAAGTCTCCCTGAATGATGATTTCATCCTCCCCTGTAACTGAGTCACCACAGGAGAATTTCTGAGCAAAAAACCTTGGTGCTTCTTTAAGGTCAATCTCGAAAGTTACAAGGCCACAGACTCTCATCACATATTTCTTCTTGGCTCTAGGAATTTGGGCTATCATAACCTTTTGCAGAACTGTCTTCTTGTTTTGTTTTATCTGATCCCTTCCCTCTCTTTTTTGCTTTTTCTTCTCCTGCTGTTCCTGGGCCTTCCCCAAGTCCAGGTCCTTGTTTAGGTGAATTTTCTACAGTGAGTTTTGCAAACTCATTTGGAAAATTCTTCTCTAACCACTATCTACATTTAGCAACACCAGGCATATATTCATAGTACTCTGTGGGTAATGAACAGACTCCACAGTAAAGGACTCCAAGCGGGTAATCTGTGTCTAGCTTGGGGTTGCTCTTCAGATCTCCTTTGCAGTGAGGGGCCTTGGACTCAGGAAAGTCTGTAGCCATCTCACAAACGCCAGAAGCCTGCGCATCCTGATAGGCCCCCTGGGGCTTGTTGAGAGAAGACCTTCTTAGTGATTTTTCAAAGATAATTAACTAATTTAGGGATTAAATCTGTTAGTTCTTTCTGTGCCCTTAGATGAAGTTCACTTGTCCTGCTGACCTGAATTTATCTAAGGCAACTAGATGCTTTCTTAGAGTGTTCTTACTTATTTTGGGTTTCAGTTCCCTTTTAGCCATTGATCTCGGGTCCTTTCCAAATCAAGGATCATTTTACTCAGCAAAGAAAGCAGAAGCAAATCTTGTCTTCTCTCCTTCATCCTTCATCATTGTCACATAAACCCTGAAGTCTTTACCTTTCTTTGATCTTCTTCTTTCTTTTTTTTTTTTAAAGCAATTGGGGTTAAGTAACTTGCTCAAGGTTACACGGCCAGTCATTATTTATGTGTGGGCGCTCATTTTCTGAGGCGGGTTTCGATCTCGGGTCATCCCAACTCCGAGGCCGGCGCTCTTACTCACTTTACCACCTAGCCGCCCCAATCTTCTTTCTTATATTATACCTTAAACAGATAGAAACATCAAATACAAAATACAGCCTTTCCAATTGTAAAGTAGTGTATTAAAAAAAAAAAAAAACTTGTTACTCAATACAATTCCTTTTGAAGTCTTTTTTTCCCCCTTTTTTGGTAGTCTCATTCAATCATTCATCCATTTAGCAAACATATCTCTGGAGTAGTCATACTCTCATTTCCCTAAGAATAGGGTTCATAATACCTCCCTTATATTGTCAATACTCTAAATACCAGTCTTCCCTCTCTCCTTCATCAAAATTGCTCTCATCTAGCTGTAAAAATGAGAAACAATAGAGAAATGTTAATAGAGTGACAGGTGTTTCTTTTCCCTGAGGCATTTAGATTTTAAGAGAGAACAATAATTTTATACTAAAGAAGTGAGCTCTAATGGTGGAATGCTAGGTATCAGCAGCAGATTGAGAGGTAATGCTTGACAAGCTAGGGAGTCCTCCTGGTGATATTCCAGTCACACTGTGTAGTAGCTGTCTACTTAATATTATGGTGGAGGAGCAGAGAATGGCTCCTCAGACCCTTCAAGTTTTACAAAACCAAAAGGTAAAACTCAAACTCTAACCTAATCCTTGAGAACTTTCCTTTCCAGCTGTAAAAATAATTTCAATCATGGAAAGTCTTTGTGATTTTGTATGAACATAATGATAGCATTGTGATTTAAAGTATCACCATTTTCTGCTATAATTGGTCAGGCCCAAGAATTTTAATTATATAACTAATTGACCCCATATAAGTATGAGAAAAAAATAATGAAAAATAATAGAACCACTATGTAAAACAAAATATTTTTTAAATCCAGTGTGTGAATATGAATGTGAAATTTAAATAATAATGGCATAATAAAGGCATCTTCTTATTAACAGTGATATTTGTATTTATGCTAATTTTAAGAATTTAAAGGGAGTGTACGTTTTAATTGCAGTAAGATCTTATTTTATTTATATTTTAGCAATTACTGAGCTATCAGCTCCGACCATATAAAAGGAAGAATGGTTAAGGGAATTAAATGTGGCTTCCCTTTTGTTCATTATATTAGTGTGTCACTCTCCTGAAACAAAAGTCTCTTGAGAATATTATTAAAAATTAGTATAACTACATTTTGAAGCTCACAAAGTATAAACTAAAGAAATTGTCACTTTTTTCTTTGTTCAAAAAGTGATATTTCATCAGAAAAAGCAACATGAAATCCAAATATAAAGAAGACAAATACCCTCACAGTTTGGAGTCTAGTTACCACCTTAATTTTTTTTTGTCTGGTGTTACTACAGAATCATTTTTAGATAACACAGGGAAGGAAAAAAAAAAAAAACACTTTCAATTAAGCTTAAATGCATATACAAATCAACTCCTAATTAGTCCAGTTCTCCAAATATGATCTGCAATTATAAGATAAATCTACCCACAGAGATTCATTAAACCTTAGAATTTTTGAACTAAAACTTCAATGGAGTTCCTTTAAGCAGTTCCCTGCAGGGACTGGCACTGGTTCTTTTCCTAATCCTGCCCTGTTTCACAGGTACGCTTTCCAAACAAAACTCTGAGGGAAATTGCTTTGTGTTAGAGAAAATGGAGAAAGATTTCTTTGGTAGCCCTCACTGCTCCCTCTTTTTCTCTGTCCCATTCTATAACCAATGGGAATGGGAAATTCACATTGGAATTTCTATTCTTCGTAAAAGAGAATAACATATGGAAAGAAAGCTATCAATGTTGCTGCTTCTTTCACCTGGTCAAGACAGCTGGCGCCGATTCTGCTGCTATACTGGTCAAAATGGACGCAATGCTTTGTATAGGTTGCCTCAGTCAAAGAATATTTTTAACAGAGTATCAGATCCAAAGTTTATAACTATCCCAGGGAATGTTATGATGTGAAGCAATACAGAATCCCATTTGCCACATGGAAAGATAGACTAAATTTAGGGAGAAAATCATGTAGCTTAGAAAAATAAATGCCATGTCATTTCATGTCGTCCATTTACTCCACATGGAAAAACTCTTAGAATCATGGATTTCTGGTCCAAACTCCTAATTTTAAAGATTAGGTATGATGAGTCCAAGAACTTACAGGACTTGTTCTAGGTCACATAAGTAATATATGAACAAGGCAAGATTTATTTCTGTCTTCTGTATCCAAATACAACAAAATTCTTACTGTAAATTGTTGCTAGGTGCTCTGTCTAGCTTATAATTCAAATGCCAGTGAGTAAGGGTTTCCTTGAATTTAAAAAAAATAGCAAATTTAAATTTCTGGTCTCTCTTTGTACCTCCATCTCTTCCCACACACCCCTTCTCCCACACATTTAGTCAAGAGTTATACATATTGGGGCCTCTGGGTGGCACAGGGAATAGAGCATGGACCCTGGAGTCAGGAGTACCTGAGTTGAAATCTCGCTTCAGACACTTGACAGTTACTAGCTGTGTGACCTTGGGCAAGTCACTTAACCCCAACTACTTTATCTTTCCCCCCTCCGGAAAAAAAAAAAGGAAAAAAGTTATACATATTTCACATTTATATGGTGTGTGATTTTGGCAAGTTTAATGGATTCATTCATGACTAATGTGGAAATATGTTTAACATGATTATACATGTATAATCTATATCAAATTGCTTGCTGTTTGGGGAAGGATAAAGGTAGGAATGGAAAAAAAATTTGAACTCAAAATCTCATTTAAAATGAATATTTAGAGACAGCTAGGTGGCATAGTGAATAGAGCACCAGTCCTGGAGTCAGGAGGACCTGAGCTCAAACCCAGCCTCATACACTTAACACTTACTAGCCCTGTGACCTTGGGCAAGTCACTTAACCCCGATTCCCCTTCCAAAAAAAAAATAGCAAAAAAAAAATTATGCTTAAAGCTATCTTTACATGTAATTGGAAAAAAATAAAATTCTATTTACAAAAATAAAGTAAAAGGTTTAATGGATTCATTGAATATTAGAGCTGAAAAAGCCCTTAGAGATCATTTACTCTATACCTTCAATGAGGAAATTAAGGCCAACAGAGAATATGGGCTTTTCTCAAAGTCACATCCATATTAAATTGCAAAACTCTGTTTGGAAACCCAGATCCTCTAGATCAAAATCTCACATTCTTTTCATTGTACCACAATGCCTTATCAGAGCCAAAAATTAAACCGACTTCTTCCTGGTTAAAATCCCATGCTGTTTTCATGAAACTATATGTTCCTTCCCTTCAAACTCAATTGTGGCACTTTATTCCCTGGGTTTCACATTCTTCCCCATAAAATGGAGGATTTAGACAAAGTAGTTTCAAAGGTCAGTCCAATTCTAATATATACAGTAAGTCTATAATTCAGAAAATACTCAGCTACTTACCAATGTTACTTTCCCAACAGCAATCATAGACATGCTATTCTTTGGCTGAGGAACAAAGCCAATGCAAGTGAACCATTCGGACGATAGATATACAACCTTGACCTCATTTGAGCCACATTCCAAGCAATTGCACTAACTTGTCATAATGAGATAAGTGAATCCTTAGGGTGAAAAAAGAAGCTTTAACTTAGAAAAAAATTAGCTATAATAATCGCTTATAAATTTCAACCAATTCTCTGATAAAGCTGTATTTTATATTTGTTATCCCATATTTCTCTTCCCTTTTCCCTTTAGAGAATAAGTTCTCCAAGAGAGATAAAGTTTCCAGGAATAAAGGGATTATTATACCATTGACCTTGATCAGAATATTGTGTCCAGTTTAGGATTCTACAGTTTAGAAAGACTGCTAGAATATGCTAGAAAACATCCAGAAGAGGACAAAGAGAATGTTAAAGGATCTTCAGTTCATTCCACAAAAGAAATGGTCAATTGTTGCTGGAATCTCCATTTTAAGGAAATTGTCCAGACCAGCAATATTTCCTCTTGTTCCTCTCAGGCTTCGCTCATGACTGACCCTCTGAAGTTCTTTTTCCAACAGCTCCCTATGTGGGTACATTTTCTATTCCTCTACTCTTTTACTCCCTACTCTTCAACTTCAATGTGCTCCTTGAAGACAGAGTCTATCTTTATTTTTACTTGTATTAGAATTCCCAGGATTTAGCATAGTGACTCACATATCATAAGGGCTTAATAAATATTTATTGACTTACAACTCTAAAATTCTGATTTTCTGGGCAAATATTTACAACAATTAGAGTAGTGTCATGCATACAACAGGCAAACAAATATTAGTTTTAGATAATGATTATGACATTAGTACTTTGTAAACCATTACTAAAGTTGCTGTCACCCTTTTGTCTTTGTCTGACTAGCTAATATAAATATGTTCCAATCGTTTTCTTTTAGAATGATTAAATTAACCATTTTAAAAAATGTCTTTGAATGCCTAAAAGAAATTGTGAAATTAGGTGTCATGGGTTCTGTTCACAAGTTCCTTTTTTGGGGGGGCAGGGGGATGTAGAGCCAAAATGGCAGAATGAGAAGGTGAAATTTTTCCTTCTTTCTTTCTCTTCCTCTCCACAGTGACCTAGAAAATATTCCAAATAGAATTATAATAGTAAAACTAAGAAAAAAATGATAGCCCGGAGTAGCTTTAAAAGATAGAGAAAGGAAGCAGTTTTCAAACACTGGGGTAGGGACTGACCCAGGAGTGCAGGGCAACAGCAGCAACAACAATACAACAGCTGGAAGAATAAGTAGCAGACTATGGAAGCAACACTTTGGTGGGGAGCATAAAGGATACAGTGATGATAAAGGGATTGAACATCTGGTCAGAAAGAGATCTTAGGGGACCCTTGTACTAAACTGGGAAAAAAAGGGGTGCCATAAGGCAGTTCTGTTGCTCATTACCTAATCTAAAGTTATTTAAGAGAACAGAGACCCAGAATACTAATTAATGACTCAGTCCAGGGGTAGTCTACACAAATTCAACCATACACAAGCCAACCAACCTGAAGTTGGTAAGGAATTTGCAGAACACAGAGCAGGAGGGGGGGGAACAGAACTTTTCCAGGATCATGCCACTTTGGAAGCAACAAAAACTTAGTAAAACACAGAATGAACTGTGAAAACTGCAGGAGATGAAAGACAAAAGCTCTGGAAAGACACACCTCCCCCAAGATGAGCAGAGCCCAACACTAACATAAAGTACAAACATGAGAAACAGGATAGAAAATTCAGCAAAAAAAAAAAACAAAACATAAAAAGTTATTATAGTGACCAGGAAACTCAAGGCATGAAGACAAAAGAAAACAATTATTTTAAAACATCTATAAGAAAAGAAAAATTAGACACAAGCCCAACAAAAATTCCTAGAAAAATTTTTTTATAAAAAGCAAAAACTGGGGGGGGTAAATCTGAGCGGATTCTGGAGTGACGGAGCCCAGTGGAAGACAAGAGTGTGGCAGAATCCAGCCCAGGAGGTTGCCCAGAGTGTCCGCACAGGTCGAGCGCAGAGCGCGTGGGGTCGAGCACAGAGCGCGTGGGGTCTGCACAGCTCAGACCTAAGAGCAGGCAAGCAGACTACACCAGAGAGAGAAAAAGCCCCAGCCTGCAGACTTACCAAGGACGAATCGCAGTCATCTCGCAGAGGGAACGGATCATTGGAGCCAGGTAGGAGAGTCAGGGCCCCCAGTGGAGAGAGCGGCTTCTCTAGCTGCATTCAGGCCCCCAGCCTGGAAGTTTAGAAACTGCCTGCCTGTATAATACAGGGGCTGGAATGGCAAAGTAAATTCTAGCTGCTCCGATCCTCCCATCCCTCCTTCATGAAGCAGAAAACCCAAATAGCCTCAGGCTTGAGAATCTCCAACAAAGGGTGTAACTGAGTCAGCCAGGAATCTGAAGAGAAGAGAGGGAGGGGACCCAACAAGCCCCACCTCACCTCACCAACAAAAGCCTACTTATAGCCCAGGGGTATAGAGGCAGAAATCTGAAGTGGTCAGACTCACCCCCACCTACACATCTACATTCCTCACTGATTTCCCTGACTTAGCCATAAACTAGCCACCCAGAGGTATTCAAAGTCAAGGATCAGGCCCTAAACTCATAGCCTGAGAAACTAAGAAACAGGAAGTCACAATGGAAGGAAGGAAGCTGAAAAGGAGAAGGGGAAGGCAAGAAAGTCTATTCGAGCATACTATGCAGGGCAAGAACAACAACCCACACAGGACAATATAGACTCTCTGCCCACACCAGAGACCACAGAAGGAAACATGATCTGGTCTCAAGCCCAAATAGCATTCCTGGAGGAGCTTAAGAAAAATTTTAAAGACCAAATCAGGGAGGCAATGACCAACTTGGAAAAAGAAAATACCTCCCTAAAAATGGAACTTCAAAAACTCACTGAAGACCATAATTCACTAAAAATTAGATACAATCAAACTGAAACTCAGAACTCTATGATGCAGCAGGAGTCAATCGAAAAAAACAAGATGATCGAAAATTTGCAAGAAAATGTAAAATATCTCACTGGAAAAATAACTGACCTAGAGAACAGATCCAGGAGAGACAACCTAAGAATTATTGGTCTACCAGAAAGCCATGATGAGAAAAGCAGTCTAGACAACATCCTTCAAGAGATTGTCAAAGAAAACTGTCCTGAGGTCCTGGAATCAGAAGATAAAATAGCTATTGATAGAATTCACCGGACTCCTCCTGAAAGAGACCCCAAACTGAAAACTCCAAGAAATATAGTAGCCAAATTCCAGAATTATAAGATTAAAGAAAAAATTCTACAAGCAGCCAAAAAGAAACAATTCAAATATCGAGAAACTACAGTTAGACTCCCAGTCTGTTTTTATGACCAAACTCTGACCCTCAGCCCAGAGTATCAGAACGTCCAAGGATTAACTACCCGGCAAAACTGAGCATAATCTTTCAGGCAAGGAGATGGACGCTTAATGAAGTAAGGGACTTCCAGACTTTCCTAATGAAAAAGCCAGAGCTCAATGGAAAATTTGATCTCCAATTACAAGACTCCAGAAGAACATAAAAAGGTAAACAAGGGTAACATAGACTCACACACGCAGAAGTGCACACACCCACACCCACAAACACAAGCTCATTACCTGGGATGCAACAAGGGCAAAATGTTCACATCCCTATATGTGGAGCTGATAACTGTCAATATTTGAAATCTCTATGATTATCATGACCTGCAAAAGGGTTATACTTAGAGGGTGTGGGTATGAATGCACTAACATGGAGTCTAAAAAAAAAAAAGACTATTAAGGGGATCAATGGTACCGTAATGGGAAAAAGGAAAGGATGAGCTAGGAAAAGGTAAAATATGCCATCTGAAGAGGCATCAAAACACACTATAGAAGAAGGGAAAGTAAGAGGGAGAGGAGCATCATTTAAACACTATTCTCACTGGTTCTGGTTCAAAGAAGGATCAAATTAATCAGTGAAGTTTAAGAATCTAACGTGAATAGACACATAAATTCATTAAATAGAGGAACTGGAGGGAGGGAGAGGAGCACTGTTTGAAATTTACTCTCATTGGTTTGGAATCAAACGGGGAGTAATTTACTCTGATAAGTATAAAAATTTATTGTGTCCTATAGATAGTGGGAGGGTAAGGGGGGGGGTGTGAAAAGGAGGAGACTAAAGGGAGGGAAATAGTAGTAAGGGGAGAGGGTAGGTTAAGAAGGGGGGTCACTGGGTGGGAACACTGAGGGAGGGGCGGTCAAAAGGGAAAACTTCAAGGAGGGGAAAGGAGAAGGAATAAACAAAAACATAAAACAGAG